>OU696571.1:560000-587500 GCA_916048095.2 Sacculina carcini | reverse complement strand
GTTGTGTAAACACATTGTGTGTGATGTGACTGTCTTTGTTATCCATTCTGTCACGCCATTGGAACATTATGCAGCTCCAAATGCCTCATCTACTCTCGTCGCTAATAGCTCTCATTCTGCTGAAAGGTTGGTTCTAGATAACAACCACTAATTATTATTATCCTTATTATATATGTATTTATTTTCTTTGGTTATATATTTCACACACAACATACTGCTCTACGTGGTGGTTTGTCTAAAAGTTAAACCTCCATGGTCAACTATTAATTATAAATACATTGTGTAACAATGTGTGATTTGTGAAAATGATCGAGGTAATGAAGTAATATACATATATATACACACACAAACATATTATTGTTATTATTATTATTATTGCACAAAACGGAGAGAGCAGCACAGGAAAGCACATAAAACAATCAGAAAGAGCCGGCCTAGTCGCCGACCACGAGACAAAGAGACTGTCTGTACTGGAATTACATTACATTACATTTCATTACATTCTCTCTATACTGGATTTACATTACATTACATCACATTACATTCTCTCTGTAGTGGAATTACATTATTACCAGTAACAAACCCTTGTCTCTCCTTAATATTTTCCCAATATTTATCCAAATTTTTCTTATTATTCCCAAGTGATTTTTCTGAATTTACTCACGAAATTCACTAATCTATATATATATAATACAATATTTACAACTCAAAATTATCGTGATGTCCTCGAAAATAATTTTTCAAAATGTACAGAAGCATATTAATCAAATTATTTTCTGTCTGCGTTTCTTGAATGAAGCCATGTTATTGTGGAGTCTGTGAGACACCGTGCATGTGTGTGTGTGTGTGTGTGTGTGTGTGTGTGTGTGTGTGTGTGTGTGTGTATTTGTGTGTGTGTGTGTGTGTGTCTGTGTGTGTGTGTGTGTGTGTGTGTGCAGGGCGTATGCGTGTTTGTATTGGTGTGTGTGTGTGCGTGTGTGTGGGTGTGTGTGCAAGTTTGACAATGTGCAGCTTAATTAAGCTTTCTTCAACATCGGTACACACACACACACACACACATACATGCACACACACATACATGCACACACACAAACACCAAATGTCATAAAGTAAAGCAAGTAACGTGGGTGGTATGTTCCTTGCATCAATGGTGGCGTGTGTCAGTGGTGGTGTGTCAGTAGTGTCGTGTCAGTGGTGGCGTGTCAGTGGTGGTGTGTCAGTGGTGACGTGTCAGTGGTGGTGTGTCAGTGGTGTCGTGTCAGTGGTGTCGTGTCAGATGTGGCGTGTCAGTGATGTCGTGTCAGTGGTGTCGTGTCAGTGGTGTCGAGTTAGTGGTGTCGTGTCAGTGGTGGCGTATTAGTGGTGTCGTGTGTCAGTGGGATGTTCAGTATTTCTGGAGTGGCATCATACCAAACTCTGCACACGGACATACAAACACACTCAGCTCATGTTGAATGTGTGTGTATGTGTTGTTTAAGCGGATGACCCCGAGTGAGGTCGAGGTCACGAGATGCACGTGCACGCTGACACACACGCACTCACTTAGGTGCATGTTGATGACATTTGCTTAGTAGACTTCCAATACAGACCAAATCGGTAGCATGCAGTAAGTGAAATAATGTCAAATATCTAAGATATATTTTAAAAATTGCCGAACACAACTGGACTAACACTAGGATATAGGTCTAAGGAAAAAAGTATTATTTGTGGAAAATTGAAGGATTTTTATCTCGTGCGTTGTATTGCCCAGGTACTTCGTATTGTAAGATTGTTAAATTATTTAGGTATAATTAATTGTGAAACAGTTTCTTTTATCTGTGCACTTTGTTTTCAATCCTAGCTCAATTACAACCAATCTGATCAAAAAGAAAATATTCCTTGGGCCTTCACACTGAGTGAACTCAACCAGTGAACTTTCTAGCTGCGAGCCAACACCGCTGACAAGTCTAGATTACATTGCGTGTCGCCTGTGAAATGGCGTGATATGGTGATAGTAGCGATGATAGACACCTATCATCCTATCTAGCACCACCACTGACACGACACCACCACGGACACGACACCACTAACACGACACCACTGACACACCACCACTGACACACCACCACTGACACACCACCACTGACACACCACCACTGACACACCACCACTGACACACCACCACGGACACACCACCACTGACACACCACCACTGACACACCACCACTGACACACCACCACGGACACACCACCACTGACATCATCACTGACACACTACCACTGACACACCACCACTGACACAACACCACTGACACAACACCACGGACACGACACCACTGACACACCACCACTGACACGACACCACTGACACGACACCACTGATACACCACCACTGACACACCACCACTGACACACCACCACTGACATCATCACTGACACACTACCACTGACACACCACCACTGACACACGACACCACTGACACACCACCAATGACACACCACCACTGACACACGACACCACTGACACACTACCACTGACACACCACCACTGACACACCACCACTGACACGACACCACTGACACGACACCACTGACACACCACATCACTGACACACCACCACTGACACAACACCACATCACTGACACACCACATCACTGACACACCACCAGAAGATTCGGTGCTGATGGACCTTGGATAAGAATCACAGGCTCGTGCGATGGTCACTGGCAGCCCATCTGGTAACTCCGCTCGCTGGATTGTGGGTCACCCCCCACCGCCAGTGTGCTGATGTGTGCATGCGTGTGTGTGTGTGTGTGTGATTTACCTGCCACGAGTGAATTGAATTCTATTGCACGTGTAATCTTTCTGTGTGTGTGCCGCCGCCGGCGCGACACACGGGCCTGATGTCCTGCTGTTACTTGACACACACACACACACACACACGTGCTGATGCATGGCGCGAGGCGAAATCACGTTGAGTTACATCATCATGGTGCGGTGTTTTGATCTGGCTCAATGGTGTGCTGCTGTCGTCTGAATAAGAACTCTCAACTACACACACACACACACACTGACACACACTGATACACACACAAACACACATTGCATTATGTAGATATTTATATAGCGCCCTACATCAAGAGGGTTTCTAGATAGCTAGACACACACACACACACACACACATATATTTATATTCTCATTCAGACAAACGAGATTAAACTGGATTGCCGCTTTGCAGTTTTCAATCTTCTTCTTCGTCGTCTCGATCGCTCGTGCGAGTTTTTGATGAGCGCTGTTGAGCTTGTGCAGTAAATCGCCGATGTGTAACGTTTCGGAGCAGCCGGTCTCCATCCTCAGACAATGTGGTCAACTAAATGCCGTTTGTTCGCTGTCGAGTGTGTGTTTATATAGGACGTCAATTGTATGTGTTATTTTCACGCCTCGTGTATGCGCGCGGTGTGCGAAATTCGCACCTATGGTCGATGACGCCTATGGCTCACGCTACTGCGCGCCGCCGTTTGTGGCACCTCGCGCATGGGCGCGTCCAGCTCACTGCTTGATGGGGGTCTTTGGGTGGAGAGAACACCATTTTCCTCCAATTGCACGTTGATTTTTGGGCGCATTGTTGTTATGTAAATATATTTATATATATATATACAGTGTGTAGAGAGAGTGTTACAGCAAGTCAGATAGATGGCCTGATTCAGCGCTATTCGTGTGCTAGTAATCATCGACAAATAGTGCAAATGCCACCGGGCATACACCAGCACATAAACACAACAAACACCCACACACTCATACCGTGCCTCCGGCTACCAATCAAACACCATTAGGCAGGTGTGTTTAAGCACACACACACATATATACACACACACGAACACGTCTGAAGAGTGATTAATTCATCTCAGCTGAATTCATTTCTGCTGCCTGCGTAGGTGTTTGTTTTCAGCGATTGTTTGTGTGTGTGTCAGTGTGTGTCAGTGTGTGTGTGTGTGTGTGTGTGTGTGTGTGTGGGTGGTCGTACTCAACTGTTGTGTACACGGCGGGCGTCGACGCACAGTCGTGCGCTGACCTGTCAGGTCATGCTGGGTCATCGTGCAAGGTCACCGAATAATTATCACATGTCACCACTAAGCCAGCTGCGACACACACTGACACACACGCAGTTCTGTTGACTGTGACGAGCCCATCTTGATGAGGTGCACACACGCACCTCACAAACCACAATGGATAACCACAAGTCTGGAGGGCTAGCCCGAAACTTGCCAAGTATTAACGACTCTCTTACTGACTGACTGAGCTGTCTCCAAAACACAGCTACGATTTGTAGTATTTTTCCTCGAGAAATAACTTTCACACGAAGGTTCCATTTGGAAGGAAATTCACAGAATTTTGTACAAAATTTGCGAACGTGCACTCTTTTAAAGTATACCACGTCTGAATGAAAAGATAAAATATTTTGTAATCATATCATGGGTTAATAGGTTATCAAGATAAAAATAAGTTATAATAAAGTATATATTTACAATTATAATATTACCAGATAAGAGCACATTGAAATTACTTGTAGTAACATTGTGTATGTGTCTCTCTGTGTGTGTCAGTGTGTGTCAGTGTGTATGTGTATGTCTGTGTGTGCTTGCGTGCAATTTTGTAGAGTAGCCATGTCTAACTTGTGTCACTGGCAATCGAAAGCATGTGCGTGTATGTGTGTGAGAGAGAGTTCGTGTGTGTTTTTATGTTTCAGTAAATGAGTGTGTTTGTGTGTGTGTGTGTGTGTGTGTGTATTGCGGCGTGCAATTGCATGTTATTGCCGTGTAGTTGCATGACGCACTGGCAATGTGATGGTATGGTGGACGGCCCACACACACACACACACACACACACACACACATACACACACACACGCACGAGGCAAATTGCAACGATTAACGGCATTGAGATGACAATTGGGAGGAAGCAAAAAGAGAGGGCGAGTGCAGGGTAGAGTAAGGGAGCGATACAGATGAGTTGGCCAGGTAATAGACAGCGTGACTGGAACGATTCTGTGATTGCACACACACACACACGCACACACACACACATACACAAATTGAGAAGACTGGGTTGAGACACACACACACACACATCATATACTCACAATACACACAACACACACACACACACGCACACACGCACACATACAAGTGCTGTCTATTGCTACTGATTAGCGACGCATGTTGCATGTTGCATGCTGCTTGATTCACGCAACAAGCGTGCAATTGCACGTGCGCACGCAGGCTCGTGGAAGGCGTTGTCGTGATGTGTGGCCGCCGCTCACGATCGGCCGATGCTCGTTGGAGTAATAATTTATCGTTGTGAAGCGATAACCAGCATGAGGAACGTGTGGCTTGCAAGTCGATTGTCGTATTCGACGTGAACTAGTTATTGAAGCGACGTTATTGAAGTGTGTTATTGAAGGAGAACTATGCTGTTGAGCTCCAGGTACATTTGGTACCGGCTGCTCAGTATTGGCCCTCTTTCTAGCTCTATGCTAGGTTAGTAAGGCTAGTCTAGTTAGGAAAGAGCCGGGTTAGAAGAGAAGAGAAGGTTTGAAGAGAGAAGAGAAGGTTAGAAGAGAGCAGGGAATGAAACGTAGCTGAATGTGTTTTCCATTCCACAGTTCTCCATTCCACAGTTTTGCATTCCACAGTTCTCCATTCCACAGTTCTCCATTCCACAGTTCTCCATTCCACAGTTCTCCATTCCACAGTTCTCCATTCCACAGTTCTCCTTGCCACAATTCTCTATTCCACAGTTCTCCATTCCACAGTTCTCTATTACACAGTTATCCATTCCACAATTCTCCATTCCACAGTTCTCCATGCCACAATTCTCCATTCCACAGTTCTCCATTCCACAGTTCTCCATGCCGGCTGCTCACAGTGAATTTGTCCACTCGACTACGATGCCAAATCAGAGTCATTCTCAATTGAAGTGAATTCATTTTTAATACCATAACACGGACTTTTATCAATGTATACCACGTAAATTACTTTTACGTGATTACTAATTAATGATTAGTAAATTATTAAATTACTTTTATCAAGGTATACCACGTACTTTTATACCACGTAAATTATTTTCTACTTTTGCTTGGACTTTACTCGGAGTATTTTGTATTATTTATTAATACTGAAGTTTTGCACTGTTCTTGTCGGTGGACAGACGGGAGTGGTGTGAGGATCACGCGTCTGCACGTGCCAACTGCCGTGTTGAACGGCTCGGTGAGTTCACTGACTCTGGATTGCGAGTTTGAGGTGAGCATCAGCGACCGCGTCCAGGTGGCCTCGTCAATTACCAGTCCTCAACCTGTCGCAACAACGACGGCGACGTCAGGAGAACGAGGTGTCGGACCTTCTTCTCATGATGTCCTCGTGGAGTCGGAGAAGCAGGGTGGCTTGATGTCCAGGCAGGCTGCCGAAGACAGCGAGGCAGTCTCGGTACGTTCCAGTGGAAGAGGGGAGATGTCCTCAGGCTTGGTGGTCAAGTGGTTCCTGGACGGGGCTCCGGAACCAGTGTATCAGTGGATCCCTGGCTACCGACCACAAGCATTCGGTGTTCTTCGTGGCAGAGTGAACCTCTCGCACGTGGCCAGTGATGATCCTCTGCAGAGACACCGGGCCGTACATGTTATCAAGCCCGCGGCCTTTCTCAGCGGTCAATATACATGTCGTGTGACCACGTGGACAGATGTGGCGTCCGCCTCCAAGAACATGGTCATTTACGGTGAGATCTCGTGACTTTGAATACTGTGAACCTCCGGTTGTATGCTAGCTGTCACTTGATTGACTCATGATGTTGAATAATGAGCGTGTAAATTAAGCATGATACTTTTAGATCAGTGGTATTCAACCTTTCTTCTCTGATTCCCCACTTCTCAATGAGCCAACTCTTCATTTTCCACACAACAGCTCTGATAAATTCAATAAATTTTATTGTTTCATCAAAGTAAATGTCAAGAGGTCATTAAAAACAAAAATAAACGAATTTGAATTGAAAAAATTTGTCCTGTTCTGTCCGACCATATATTCCCCACTTGACAACTCTTCCATTCCCTACCAGTGTAAATTCTCCACAGGCTAAGGACCACTGTTTTAGACGTAGACAGTCTAGGTCCGACTATATCGGTGCTAAAATTGTATTTTCAGCTGTTCATAATTCACTTATTACGGCTTCTATTTGTCATATGATCTCACCGAGGACAATGTAATGACACGCGGAGGCGCCGAGTTTTAAGGTTTCACAAATTCACCCAGCTTATGTTTTCAAGTCAATATTCCACTAGACATACTGCCTGTCGCGTTTTCGTCAAAAGGATTAAGTATTTATCAGCGATTGTTCAGCGCAAAATTTTCAATTGAATGATATAATTTATTTACATTATTAGTGTCATTAAGAGAGAGAGAGAGAGAGTTATTCTAACATCTGCTGCGTGGTTTTGTATGATTATTTGGGCAAATCCTGTGTCTAATCATGTCTTTTGTTTGATGTCATGTTTGATGTCTGATTGTGTGGTTGTTTTCAGTTCCGGCTAGAAGTATCAGTTTGTGGAGCAGTGAGCCTCAGTCCCACAACATTCAGATCACGTGCCACGTGCAGGGAATCTTCCCTGATCCAGATATATCTCTCATCGTGCAGGGATCTCAAATGTCACGGTGAGGGCGCGTGATAATGGGAATAAACCACCCCCTGTCTTGAAGCAGCTTCGTCGTTTTTACAGGCTGTAATTTCTTCAAGTATAAAGTCAGTTACCAAAATTATGTTTGTAGGAACAATGTCCCCAATAAAAATATGAAAATATAGATTATATTCATAGCTTTGACAACCATATGGGTATTGACAATATAGCTCATTAAGTCGTAAAAATATTCTTCTTCTCTGATATGAAACCAGTGTGGTACATTTCTTCAGACATGACATAATTGCTCACTGAGCCTGAAAATTCATGTATCATCCACGAGCATCTCCCTGTGATCAGCAAACATCGTAAATCATCCACAAAACGACACACACACACACACACACACACACACACACACAGACACACACACACACACAAACTTGTTTCACATCCGTGTGATATGGAGTTATTCTAAGACTCAACTATGGTCATTCGCTGAATTCAGTCAATGAAGAAAATATAGTCTATATCAGAGCCCAGTTGATGAATTAGTGAGTGATTGATATCTGCCATTGTTGACAAATCTCTCACTTAACACGCCCAATTCATCGAAGTACAAGCGCAGCCTCTCAAAAACAATTCAACAAAATCGCAAGCTTCAGATTGTCATCTTAAAATCTGATTTGTACATTTCCCAAACATCAATATATTTGTGTGTGTGTGTGTGTGCTTGTGCGTGTGTCTGTGTGTGTCTGTGTGTGTGTGTGTATGTGTGCGTGTATAAATTGTGTTGTCATTGGTATAATTGCTCGACTTTGATGCCACCAAACCTCTCTGGCTGATACCACTTTTTCATACTCTGATAATACCCATACCCATCACTCTTAACACAACTGTGTTCGTGTGTGTGTGTGTGTGTGTGTCCATGTGTTTGTGAACTGATAACTCATTTAGCTAAGCCTGCAGGCGACAATTATGCCGCACGCAACCTGTGTGATGACGTGTGGTTTGCGACGTATGTGACGCACCTGTGTGTTTGTGTGTGTGTGTGTGTGTGTGTGTGTGTGTGTGTGTGTGTGTGTGTGTGTGTATGTGTGTGGCGGAGCAGAAGCATATGAGAGAAAAGAGATCAAAGTGTATGTTTATCTCTCAATGCAGCCTGTTTACTTCACAACACACAAATCAATTTCACAGTCATGCACACACACACACACACACACACACACACACACACACACACACACACACACACACACACACACACACACACACACACACACACACACACACATACACACAAACACACACTCACTGCGTTGACAGTGTCAAGATGCAGGGATAGTCACAGACACCGTAATATTGGAATCACTCATCACTCATCTCTACTGTCACACACACTGACACACACACTCACACACTGACACACACATTCATATTCACGCACACACACACACTACACACACACACACATACACTACACACACACACACACATTCACGTACAAACGCACACACACACACTACACACACTACACACATACTACACACTCTACACACACTACACACACTTGCACATTCACGCACACGAACACACGTACATACACACGTACAATCATACACACACACTTATTTCAATGGAATTCAACACATAAACACCTATATACCATATGCAATCTGGTTTTATCTGTTATATTTTTGCTGGCTGCTAACAAGTGGCATTTTTATTGTTATTGTTCACCAGCTAAAACTGCAGACACTCATTGATCTGTGTGTATGTGTATGTGTGTGCATATATCTGTGTGTGTGTATGTGTGTATGTATCATGGACTACTATTATATTGGTATATATATATATATATTATATAGTAAAGTAGTAGCCCTTGATATGTATGTATGTGTATATTAGTGTGTATATATGTGTGTGTGTGTGTATGTGTGTGAATATCTGTTTAGTGTAATATAGTGTGTGTATGTGTGTGTATGTATATGTATTTGCATGTGTGTGTTTACGTGTGTTTATGTGTGTTCAGTACGGAAATATCCGGTGACTCGTCCAGAGAAAGCCTGCCTGACGGCAGTTACGAAGTTACGGTTACGAGGACGATTGACGACCGAAAATTACCCGCTCAGTGCCTCATCTACTGTCGAGTAAAGATGCCAGGCACGACATACTCAGTGTCCGAGAAAATTCTGCATATTCGAGGTTGGTAACACTGTTTCGACATATTACACACTGATTCTAGTAATTCTACAAGTATATTGCATATATATTACTCGTATATTACACAGCACGAGTATTTTACTCATATATTACACAAATTTATATGTATGTGTATGTGCGAAATTATTTGTGTGGTTGGTTTTTGGGTTGTCATGGCAACGAGCTGAGATAAACAATTTGCGCGGGAATTCGGGCTGGTTGGAAAAACGAAGCCAGTCTTGTCAGTGTGTGTGTGTGTGTGTGTGTGTGTGTGTGTGTGTGTGTGTGTGTGTGTGTGTGTGTGTGTGTGTGTGTGTGTGTGTGTGTGTGTGTGTGTGTGTGTGTGTGAGTTCACTGATTTATTTGTGTTTGAATATATCTGCCCTTGTTTTATTACACAAATAAATCAGTTAACTTCAAGACACACACTGACACCATTTTCCCGTCTACCCGAATTCACGCGCAAATTGTTTATCTCAACACGTTGCCATGACAACCCCAGAACATTACACAAATTACATAAATAACAATATCACGTGCATAATGCATCAAACAACTCATTAATTTTAATTAAAAATACAATAAGATATGCGTTTCTAGGTATGTTTGTATCATTGACCATGTATTTAATTCAAGCATTATATTGCATCAAATTTTACCAATAAATAAATAACTGTCATCTATGGCCTCATTGTTTTATGTTCAACAAGCAGTTAACCCCAATTAATTATCAAATTTATTAATATCAAGTTAAAATGGTTTGTTTTTGACCTGACAGGGGCGGCTTCGCATTCGAGCAGTTCTCTTTACGGGGCCAGACAACGACTTATAGGTAACACCTTAACTAACTATCAACCAGTGCTTCCTAACATGTGTGGGGAATACCACACTGGTGGGGAATGGAAGAGTTGTTAAGTGGGAAGTTAAAGGTCGGACAGAACAGGACAACTATGTGTTTTTATCAATTCAAATTCGTTTATTTTTGTTTCTAATGACCTTTTGACATATTTACTTTGATGTAACAACTGAGTTTATTGAATTTTTCAGCGCTGTTGTGTGGACAATGAAGATATGGCTCATTAAGAAGCATGGAATCAGAGAAATGATGTTAAGAACCACTGATCTAAACTAAACTAACGTAACTTCACTGGTAAATTGTTAAAAATGAAGATATAGCGTTTATTGTTGATAATTAGCGTGTAGTAGATAAACCTGATATTATACATGTACAAGAAATAGCATGCAGGAGGTAATAGAAAATTTATAAGAGCATTTAGATTGTCATATAAACATTTATCCACCTATCTATCACATGATATTTGAGACATCTAAAATGGTGATGTTGTGTGATTTCAGGACGACCTCTACAATTTTTCCCAGGTAACGTATGTGTGTGTATTCTCGTGATGTTTCTCTAAATTGAACCTCCAAAAAATAGCATGAATAAATTCCAATCAATTTGGACAAATAATCGAGGGGTATACAAATTTAACAAATCAATCACTGTGTTAAAATTGATGTATACTTTCAAGTGAACCTATAGAGCAGCTGTAGTATTATACATATTCTACACCTAAGTTGAAATTAATTAAGAACATCAGGGTCAGAATGGAGACACACTGACTGATGCAGTGATATAAAACAATGCTTGTGTTTCGTGTTTCAGACGAGGTTTACTCGCATTCAAGCAGTGAAAGTTCACGTGACAATGCAGTTCTCAGGTCCTTCACTTCTGCTCTTATCTCCGTCATCATGGGGGCGTATACGGCAGCACGAGTCTAGCAACATGCCCTTGAACTTGAGCAGAAACTACAGTGCAACATGCAAGCGATCGTGTGTGTATGTATGTGTGTGTGTGTGTATGTGTGTTTGTGTGGGTGTGTGTCTGTAATGTGATACCTTTTCATGTGCCCGAATTAAGCAGAATTATGCGAGAGTTCAAACAATCTCGTGCCATTCACACGAAGATCCAAGTTGATCTAGTCATTTGTGTACATAAAAGCTGGAGAATTTTCATTGCCACAAAAATTTACAATTTTGCGGCAGCTACAAAAACAGCTATAATTTCGCCCGATTTTGCCAAAATGCAACAAAAATATATGCAGCAGAGTGCAGAGTGTATGTGCAACGTATGGCAGTACATACATTGCGGCATAATATATATTTGTGTGTGTTTGAACTGCAATAAATGAAAAATGACCGCATTTTATTTTCTTTTGATTCGTAGTCTATATGTCAGCAATGGCTCAATGCTGAATTTCAAAACTCAATGTAGCTTTTTAAGCCGAATATTAAATTGCAAGAAATTCTACAATTGGATCACTGTATAATATAATATAACAGCATAACTTTAACTTATTGAAGCTTATGTATCACCTGAACGATACTTCATAAAAAAAGATTAATAGTTGATTATAAGATTAACTGTAGGAAAAATTGTTTTGGTAGATTTTTTGTGATTGCTCATCTTACTAAACTGCCTGCAATTCTTAATTGCAGTGTGAATTTTCCCCCATATATTTGATGTGCGCCTATAGAAAGCGTTCACTGAAGCAGCAATGAATTTGACCTCGCCGATTTGAGCAGTGATCGAGCCTGGCTGACACTAAATCATTTTACACACACACACACACACACACACACACACACACACAGACAGACAGAAATGGAAATAGAGAGAAAGCAAGAGACAGGTGGACACCAGCTCTCACACGCACGAGCACATGTCCAAACATGCACCGGAACACGCACACACACACACGCACACACACACACACACACACACACACACACACACACACACACACACACACACACACACACACGCACACACACACACACACACACACACACACGCACACACACACACACGCACACACACACACGCACACACACACACACACAGGCGGTGTTTGACAATCTGACAGTGTATTGTCGGGGCGACCGGCTGGTCACGTGACCTGTCCGGTCATGTCACGCGCTGCTGTGCACACTAATTATGCTAATTGTAGTACTGGCCAGTGTGTGTGTGTGTGTGTGTGTGTGTGTGTGTGTGTGTGTTTGGGCGCAGTTTAGGATCTGAAAGCGGCTTAAATATGAGATGAAGTGCAACTGTGGTGATTTTGTGATTTTGCAATGGAAATTTATATTGCAAAATATTACCAAATATATATAGTAGATATATATATATATATATATATATATATATATATATATATATATATATATATATATATATATATATGTAATTATTTTAACTCTACTCACATGCATTCATACGAGAAATAGTCTTTATTTATTGCTCATAATTGATATCATATCGGAACCATTACCATGCGACTGTCTTTGCTCCTTATTTCTGATTCTTGAGCTCATGTGTGTGTGTATGTATGTGTGTATGTGTGAGTGTGTGTGTGTAGCTAGCACCGTTAATTAGTGTGTTGTGGAATGTTATGAGTGGATAACATTCTGTTAGGTTCAGTCGATTTTTCAGTGTCATTTTATCACCGGTATGATCATCTGGTGGTTGTGTTCTTGTCTACATCTCTGGCTCCGATCTCAGCTTCCTCGATCCTTGATGCGTAGTCCAGGATGAGCAGGCGCCCAGGTTATCATGTGTTCCTTCAAGACTAGCTGGATCATGATGTTGTTTCGCTGGAGCTTTTTGGGCGCTTCCAGTACATGTGGGGTAACCGCAGAGTGGTAATAGTGCTTGCACTCTTCCTATGCTACTGGATTTTTCTGTAATTAATAATGATAATATGATGTCGACTAGTAAGAGACCTTCGGCTAATAATCTTCGTCAAATATTAACTGGGTGCTTGAAGTTTGGAAGTGTATTACACACAGCTCAATATATTCAGTTGATTCTCTTGAAACCAGCTTCTCACGATCGTCAAAATTCACAACATGTGACAATTCACCTGCTTTATTTGAAGACAACAATTCACGAGTGAAAATAAGTTGAACAGAAATTGTCACAAATATACGAAACCACATTTTCAGTGAGTGTGTGTGTGTGTGTGTGTGAGTGTGTGTGTGTGTGAGTGTGTGTGTGTGTGTGTGTGTGTGTGTGTGTGTGTGTGTGTGTGTGTGTGTGTGTGTGTGTGTGTGTGTGTCTGTGATGGAACGAGGGCATAGATAGTGTGCGTGTTCAGATGAGTACAGATGAAGGTGTAATCACGCTCTACTGATCATAACTGTAATGTCGTCCTTCTAGCCTGTCATCTCGCTGTCAGCACACTGACACACACTGACACACACACACACACACATACACACACACACACACACACACACACATACACACACACACACATTAACACACAGATATAATAGATACTGGACGTAAAAGTCGGCAAAGACAATTTTTCTGGTGGAAAAATCTTCTGGTTTTTTTTCTCCATATCATTGTACTGAAAGTTAACCAGCTTTCGTCTGATTTGAATGATATATTAAATTAGCAATGTTCAATTGGTATATATGATGAGCAGATATAGGAAATTTCGTAGTAGTTTATTCATAGCCTAGGCGACATATAATATACATTTTGTTGGAACACCAAAGAGAATGACATCACAACCTTGTCTCAAGTAGCGCATTCCATCGCCTCACTCACACACAACAATCACCGATTGGAGATTTTCATGAAAAGCACTGAGAGAGCCGCGGTGATTATCAACATAACTGAGCTGCTTATCAACTCCAACATAACCAGAGGATGCACGGCTGATTGATGTTCTCCTAGCAGGGGGTACAACTGCAGCACGAGCGGCTGAACCCAGTTGAGCAGGGCTACGCTGAGCAGAACGTACGACCTGGGAAGAGAGCGCGGAGTGAGAATGTCGGCTTCATGAGGCACCTTGGCCACTCCCAGGTAGAAAATGGCAGCCCAGATCAACGTGGCCACGGCGTAGCAGACTTGAAGAGCGACAGGAACAGTCAGCATCACCCAATCACGCAGATCTCCCGTGCGAGATTTCATCTGATTATGATAGTTGAAGCAGCTCACCAAGATCGCACCGATTATCGACAAGAAAGACATAACATAGGTGCTGGCCTGCAGAGCAAGAGTGACGTGCACTTTGACACCATCGATATTTTGGTGAGATGCAACCGCACGGAGCCTGTTAACCAATCGGATCAGCCATTGCGGACACAGTTGTGCTGTTTGCACGTGATGCTGGTACACGTGCCACTCTTGGTGGAGTGGTAGTAGCACCGTCTGTCCCACCAGCACCGCGAGAAAAATGTCACGAACCAATGCTGTTTCCAGCAGCGTTCTTGGCTCGACGAGACGAGCTAGGGCACACAGAGAGCACGGAATCAGAGCAATCAACGCCGTCGAGTTGACATCAAGCAAGTAGGGTCGCAGACGACACGATATCAACAGCAAGCACCGCCACGCGCATATTTGACCGATCACACAGCACACCAGCCCCGTGGTCCACAGAACCAGCACTCCGGATCCCATGGCACGCAACAGCTCGGATGACGAAGGAACTGGCCATGGATGACTGGAGTTATGTTGCATGCTGGTGTAACTAGCAAGAAGAGAGGAAGATCTGTTGACTGCCTCATCAGTCTGGGAGGTGGAAGAGCGGGAGCGCAGAGAACCGGGCAAACTGAAGACAAGAGGAGCCACCGTGGCCACTACGGCACATGCAATCGCCACACCAATTCTTCTGTCTCTCACCTTCAACATAACGCACCTGTCTCGGTTCAACATGGCTCACTGTTGCAAATTGCCAAGTGGCACGACGCGAAAGCAACTTGTCACTGTGTTTGCACGAGACACGTGCCTTATCAGTGCCTGCCACCAACACTTGTCGTCGAATTGTCGGCTCCATTAACGTTCACGATATTTACCTGCTTCACAGTTAATTCCGGTGAATCAGAAGACGCCCTTGAAATGAAGCCCGTTCTTTTGCATGCATTTCTGGTTGCTGCCGGCATCAACGTATTTGAAAATCTCACAATTAAGTGGACGACTCGCTATTATAGTTTAATCTAATTTTCATATTTTCTATATAGGAAATATCTTGATATTACAGCATAACAACTCTTAACAAGACATGTTTTCAATTTACCTTTTCAAGTGTTTGAGTCTTGCAATAATTAAATCACATCTTATTCATCATGGAATTGAACATAGTGAGTCGTCAGTCATAACTCTTTTACCAGGTAATACATTTCATGTTTATCAAATTATTAGCAATTTAAATTATTATAAATAAACACCAGCAAGTCCCCAACTTCAAGGTGCATGGTCCTAGCTAGCACGTGTGTCACGTACATACAACCCACGCCAGAGGGTAGTAACACTTGAATTCTGCTGAATGCGAGATGTGCGGAACTCGGCGATCAAATCGACACCTGCCAATTATCTGTGAAATGCTGGCTGGTCATTCGCCGCATGATCAGGACTAATTTGACACGCGTGTCAAACCGTCGAGAAAAAGTCATCACGAATTGGCCGCCGTTCTTTTTGCCAGCCACACTTTTTACTCTTCTGTTATCTCTATTGTGTGTGTGCAATTCTCGCTGTATGTGTGTATGTGTGTGTGTGTGTGTGTGTGTGTGTGTGTGTGTGTGTGTGTGTGTGTGTGTGTGTGTTTGATTGGTGCGCCGTGTTTTTTCTCGTCTCGTGTTTGACACGTTTTGCCTGTGCGATGCGTTCTTTTGCCCACCTCTAATCAGCTCATATTTGTAGCACGTAATGCTGAGTGTTTTTGCAGTGACATTCGACCTCGTCAATACGCCCGAGGCATACTTGTAACCTCACACACAAGTTCACACATACACACACAAATGCATATATATAATATGAAGTGAAACATCTAATTATATATAAGTTTTCATATGATTGGCTCAAGGTCATTGTTTATTCATTCATTCACACATATTCATTGAAATATTACAAAGCCTCAATAATTTTCATTCCCTGTTACAACTTTCAACTGAGCAACGAATTGTCATTACAAAGATTCGACATTTATTCGGCAGGCGCATAATTTCCAGTACATATGCTGAAGTTTTTGAGTGACGTGTGTGTGTGTGTGTATGTGTGTGTGTGTGTGTGTGTGTGTGTGTGTGTGTGTGTGTGTGTGTGTGTGTGTGTGTGTGTGTGTGTGTGTGTGTGTGTGTGTGTGTGTGTGTGTGTGTGTTTGATACAGACCAGAACAGTGTAAAAAATTTAAACACATCAGTCGTTTTTCCTACACTAAAGTCACATGCAAACGTTGAAATAACCAGGCTAAAACCTGCCCACTGTGTGTTTTCATCGAACTCATTTTGCACTTTTTCTCAGATGAGCAAGCTCGTGTGTGTGTGTGTGTGTGTGTGTGTGTGTGTGTGTGTGTGTGTGTGTGTGTGTGTGTGTGTGTGTGTGCGAGTGAGTGAGCATGTAAAGCGTGTACGTGTATGAATTTCAGTTCTATCATTTGTCTTTGGCATGACAAATGGTTTGGCTAGAACAGATAGGCAGCAATAAATTCAAGAGTAAACACGACATTTATGGAGGCCTTTGAGGATATAAATCACGCGAGACAAGTTTCACAGATGGCTTGAACAACAATCCTTTTACAATGTGCTATTGTCCTTCCACGTGTGTGTCTGTGTGTGTGTGTCTGTGTGCCTGTGCGTGTGGCTTTTTACAGACACACACTAGACTCTGTGCTATTGAGTGTGTGCGTGTGTGTGAATGTGGGGTTTTTGTCATAATCTGCTTTAAACCAGGATGAACAGTAAGGTAGGTTGTCTACACACATACACACATACACATTGTGACAGCTGGTTCCAGAATACGTAGCAGATATAAAGGGCGGAGAAGACAGGACCAAAGGGAGGGCAAAAAAGCAGATTTGTATGAGTGAACAGATGACACAAACTGGTTGTCCTGTTGAACACAGAGTAAGAGAGAAAGGGAGAGAGAGAGAGAGAGAACGGAGAATATGATGAGGACTGAAGGCAGTGCAGATGCACAACAAGACGACTGTAAGAACAATGAAACACATCTGATGTACCCCATTGTTATATGTGTGTGTGTGTGTGTGTGTGTGTGTGTGTGTGTGTGTGTGTGTGTGTGTGTGTGTGTGTGTGTGTGTGTGTGTGTGTGTGTGTGTGTGTGTGTGTGTGTGTGTGTGTGTGTGTGTGTGTGTGTTTGTAATCTGCGTGTTCATCGCATTATCGTTGGCATGTGCATCTAACCACGACGTATCAACTGATTGAAATTCTAACACTGGTGGCGCCACCACTGTGACACACGCCACCACTGTGACACACGCCACCACTGTGACACAAGCCACCACAAACACACACCGACAACTTATTGAATGCACACATCTCAAGCGGCATTGCGCATGATTGCACGCAGCTGCCATTGACACGATATCACTGACACGATATCACTGACACGACACCACTGACACGACATCACTGACACGACACCACTGACACGACACCACTGACACGACACCACTGACACGACACCACTGACACGATACCACTGACACGACACCACTAACACGACACCACTGACACGACATCACTGACACGACACCATTGACACGATATCACTGACACGACACCACTGACACGACACCACTGACACGACACCACTGACACGATACCACTGACACGACACCACTAACACGACACCACTGACACGACATCACTGACACGACACCATTGACACGACATCACTGACACGACACCACTGACACAACACCACTGACACACCACCACTGACACGACACCACTAACACGACACCACTAACATGACACCACTGACACGACACCACTGACACGACACCACTGACACGACACCACTGACACGACACCACTGACACGACACCACTGACACGACACCACTGACACGACACCACTGACACGACACCACTGACACGACACCACTGACACGACACCACTAACACGACACCACTGACACGACACCACTGACACGACACCACTGACACGACACCACTAACACGACACCACTGACACGACACCACTGACACGACATCACTGACACGACACCACTAACACGACATCACTGACACGACACCACTAACACGACATCACTGACACGACACCACTAACACGACATCACTGACACGATATCACTGACACGACACCACTAACACGACATCACTGACACGACACCACTAACACGACATCACTGACACACCACCACTGACACGACATCACTGACACGACACCACTGACACGACATCACTGACACGACATCACTGACACGACATCACTGACACGACATCACTGACACGACATCACTGACACGACACCACTGACACGACATCACTGACACGACATCACTGACACGACATCACTGACACGACATCACTGACACGACACCACTGACACGACACCACTGACACGACACCACTGACACGACACCACTGACACGACACCACTGATACGACACCACTGACACGACACCACTAACACGACACCACTAACACGACACCACTGACACGACACCACTGACACGACACCACTGACACGACACCACTGACACGACATCACTGACACGACATCACTGACACGACATCACTGACACGACACCACTAACACGACACCACTGACACGACATCACTGACACGACACCACTAACACGACACCACTGACACGACACCACTGACACGACACCACTGACACGACACCACTGACACGACACCACTGACACGAAACCACTGACACGACACCACTGACACGACACCACTGACACGACACCACTGACACGACACCACTGACACACCACCACTGACACGACACCACTGACACGACATCACTGACACGACATCACTGACACGACACCACTGACACGACACCACTGACACGACACCACTGACACACCACCACTGACACGACACCACTGACACACCACCACTGACACGACACCACTGACACGACATCACTGACACTACATCACTGACACGACACGACTGACATGACACCACTGACACGACACCATTGACATGACACCACTGACACGACATCACTGACACGACACCACTGACACGACACCACTGACACGACACCACTGACACGACACCACTGACACGACACCACTGACACGACACCACTGACACGACACCACTGACACGACACCACTGACACACCACCACTGACACGACACCACTGACACGACATCACTGACACGACATCACTGACACGACACCACTGACACGACACCACTGACACGACACCACTGACACACCACCACTGACACGACACCACTGACACACCACCACTGACACGACACCACTGACACGACACCACTGACACGACACCACTGACACGACACCACTGACACGACACCACTGACACGACACCACTGACACGACACCACTGACACGACACCACTGACATGACACCACTGACACGACACCACTGACACTACACCACTAACACGACACCACTGACACGACACCACTGACACGACACCACTGACACGACACCACTGACACACCACCACTGACACGACACCACTGACACACCACCACTGACACAACACCACTGACACGACACCACTGACACGACACCACTGACATGACACCACTGACACACCACCACTGACACGATATCACTGACACGACACCACTGACACGACACCACTGACACGACACCACTGACACGACACCACTAACACGACATCACTGACACGACACCACTGACACACCACTGACACGACATCACTGACACGACACCACTGACACGACACCACTGACACTACACCACTGGCACGACACCACTGACACGACATCACTGACACGACACCACTGACACGACACCACTGGCACGACATCACTGACACACCACATCACTGACACGACACCACTGACACGACACCACTGACACGACACCACTGACACACCACTGTAAGTTTTGACATTGTTTTTTGGAATTTTGAAGTCTTAACAATTAAGTATGTTATGCAATAGTTATCCAATATAAATTATTGATGTAATTATTCTAATATATTATAACTAACAGACACAATTGCTTGAATAAATAACCACTCACTCACTCACTCACTCACTCACTCTATCACACACTCTCACTCACTCACACACTCACTCACTCACTCACTCACTCACTCACTCACTCACTCACTCACTCACTCACTCACTCACTCACTCACTCACTCACTCACTCACTCACTCACTCACTCACTCACTCACTCACTCACTCACTCACTCACTCACTCACTCACTCACTCACTCACTCACTCACTCACTCACTCACTCACTCACTCACTCACTCACTCACTCACTCACTCACTCACTCACTCACTCACTCACTCACTCACTCACTCACTCACTCACTCACTCACTCACTCACTCACTCACTCACTCACTCACTCACTCACTCACTCACTCACTCACTCACTCACTCACTCACTCACTCACTCACTCACTCACTCACTCTCTCACTCACTCAATCACTCACTCACTCACTCACTCGATATTGACAAATATATTTGAAGGTCTTGGTGAGTTTGGTGTGTTCGAGCTTGCAGACAGACACCCAGCAGGAATTAGTCGGTAAGTTGTGGCTGTAATTCCACTATTTGATTCGATTAGTGCATAACACGTCTGCAATAGACTGAGTAGACAATGTTGGACTGTAGCAAATCAAGCCACGATAATTCACGATCAGTTGAACAAACAACCAGTTAGATCATCTCTCTCTCTATCTCTGTTTCTCTCTCTTTCTATCTATCTATCTGTCTCTCTTTCTGCATATGTTGCGCTAATTAAAATTCGTATTCAAGGACACTATGCATATTGTGGCCACTTTGTGACTGTCAAACAAACAACACCAATAAACAACAACATCACCGTATATGTGTTTGTGTGTGTGTGTGTGTGTGTTTGTGTGTCTTAATGTCTGTGTGCGTATGTTTTATGTGTGTGTGTATGTATATGCTAATGTGTGTATATGTATGTGTTAATGTGTGTGTGTGTATATATATGTGTGTTTTGTTATATGTGTTTATACGTGTTTAGGTGTGTGTATATGTATGTGTTTATGTGTGTATATGTGTGTGTATGTATGTGTATGGGTTTATGCCTGTTTGTGTGTGTGTGTGTGCCGAGCAAATAATTGAATTAAAATACAAGTAATAGATATTTCAAACAACAACAGTACAATGTGTAATCACCATCAATGCATGAAAAACACACACACACACACACACACACACACACTGACACACACACACTGACACACACACTGATACACTGACACACACACACACACTGACACACACACAAACACAGGCAGTCAGTGAGGCAGGCAGCAGTTGGTGTGAGCGAATGAAGCGGTCAACAGAGATGATATCTGCCAGTCTGGTCCAGGTGCCAGCGACAAATTACCTGTGCAACACACAACACCACTGTCTGTACACACGTGCGTCTGTCTGTCTGTCTGT
The DNA here is from genome assembly GCA_916048095.2 of Sacculina carcini. Classification (NCBI taxonomy): domain Eukaryota; kingdom Metazoa; phylum Arthropoda; class Thecostraca; family Sacculinidae; genus Sacculina; species Sacculina carcini. The sequence goes on along the minus strand of OU696571.1, from coordinate 565,204 downwards.
ATGTCTGTATGTATGTGTTGAGTGTCGGTGTGTGAGTACGCCTGTGTGTGTATGTATATGTTAATGTGTGTATGTTAGTGTGTATGTTAGTGTGTATGTGTGTGTATGTATTTGATTGTGTGATTGTGGTGTTTTTCTGTGTCTGTCTATCTCTGCTGGTGTATGTCTGTCTGTCTGTAGGTGTGTCCATGTGTCTACTGATGTGTGTGTGTGTGTGTGTGTGTGTGTGTGTGTGTGTGTGTCTGTGTGTGTGTGTGTGTGTATGTTAGTGCACGGGCGAGTTGTATTTCCATTAGTGGACAAATGAGGAGATGAGGCGGGTCACAGGTACATGTTGCAAGTGGCTCACACAAACACACACACACACACACACACACACACACACACACACGACTGCGACTATTGAGGAGGCACGCCGTGTCGGTCGCTCAAAGGATAACAGAAAACCGCGAACTATTTTAGTGCGGTTCCAAAATGTGCATGATAAGCACAATGTCACGCGCAATGCGAAAAAGCTCAAGGGCAGCGGGATCTTCGTGAATGAAGACCTGTCACCGGCCTCCCTAGCGGAGAAGATGCGACAAATGCCGGAGATGAAAACTGCGAGAGAAGCTGGCAAGATCGCCTACTTTCGGCAGGCCCGCCTCATCATCAGGGAAAGACATGATGGGGCAATGCGGGAGACCAATGTCACTGGCGCTAATGGAGCTGTGCGAGCTGGATCTGGCACTACTACCGGTGCTGAGTCGCGGGTGGTCGATGCAACTCAGACCACCAATGAGAGAATGGCGGGTGCGGTCGGTGGCGCAGAGCGGATATTTACACCGGGAGCAGCGGTTGGCGGGAGAACTACGACGCGCACACAGTCGCAGAGGGTCAACAAAAAGCGCTAAAAACTGTGAGTGTGTTTCGGTTTTGTTACTGATTAATTCACTTCAAATCTGAATCATGTCTGACTCGTCTATAAGCAAGGAACATAATTCATATTTTCGATATGTGTTTGAAAAAATCAATAATGGTGCTCCATGTGAATTGGATAATAAAAATTTCGATCCGCTAGAATTTCATTATGACAAATATGATACAAATGGAGTGAATCACTTCTTGGCACAGCATAATGGTTATGAAGCTGCAACTTCTAAATATGTGAGCATGGAAAGTGGGCTTGAGATTAGAGACAATGATGGGTTTTCCATTCTCGCGCTGAATATTGCTAGTGTACCCGCAAATTTGCAAAGTTTTGTTGATCAGGTACTGAGTCTAAGCAACAAAGAGTTTGATGTGATAGGTTTCTCCGAAACCAGATTAAATGATGATATTGCCTCACTCTATAGAATTCCTAACTATTCCATGCATGCAACCCACCGTAATAGACAAGGCGGGGGAGTGTGTATGTATGTGAGAGATGTATTTCCCTCTACTGTGCTATATGAATTATGTAGATGTGATCCTGCACTGGAGTGTGTATGTGTAGAGATTATGAACAACAACAAGAAAAGTATTTTAATCTCTGTATATCGACCGCCAAATGGGAATCACACAGAATTTATCAAAATTATGAGTGATATTTTGCTTTTTATAGGCCGCAGATCATATCAACATGTTTATTTTTTTGGAGATTGGAACATCAATTTGTTGTCTAACAGCAGTCTCGTGGAAGAGTTTAAAAATAGTATGTACAACTATTCGTTACTTCCTTCAACCACAAAACCAACCAGAATAACAAACAACTCTGTATCACTTATAGACCACATTTGGCATAACAGGGTATCTGCAAACACAAGCAATTTCATACTTTTCACCGACATTTCTGATCACTGTCCGATTATCTCTTGCTTTCGAGAGAGTGGTGCTCCCTCAAAACCACACCGTCAGATATTGAGGCACGATTTCAGCCAGATAAATATGACATCATTTTCCAACGAGGTGGCAGAAATGAACTGGAATGATGTCAATTCAGCAATATGCCCAAACGACGCATATAATAAATTCACAAATATGATCTGCAGTGCCTTTTCAAGAAACTTTCCGTTGAAGATTGCTAGATCAGGAAGATTCGAAAATACATCTCCTTACCTGACCGCAGGTTTAATCCAAAGTATTAGAGAAAAGCACAGATTAGCAAGACTCGCTCACAAGTGGCCGCTCACATACAAGGATAGGTATAAGCAGTATAGAAATAAGTTGACTTCTATTCTAAAAGCCGCTAAGAACGAGTACTACAAGAGTCAGTTAAAAGATTGTGAAGGCAATCCTAAGAAAACATGGAAGGTGATTAACCAGGTCTTGGGACGTAAAAATGAAAGTAATATACCCATTAATTTAGATGGTATTTCGGACAATCAAGTTGCTGATGCTTTCAATAGACATTTTGTTAATCTGGTGGATAAAGGTCCCACCGCTAACATCACCTTAAAAAAATTTAATTTCAGTCAGTATTTAGATCCATCTCCTTTATTTTCCATGTATTTAGTCCCATGCACTGTGAGTGAAATAAAAGGCTACATATTGTCCCTAAAATCTAATTCGGCGGGGTTTGATAAATTAAACGCAAATATCTTAAAATCGGTGGTAAGCTATATAGTACCTCCTTTGGTTCATATAATTAATCTCTCCTTCAGTTGTGGAATATTCCCAGACTCTCTGAAAATTGCTAAATCTCTACCACTGCATAAATCGGGGTCAAAAACGTGTATCAATAATTATAGACTAATATCAATTCTCCAAGTGGTAAGCAAAATATTTGAAAAGGCCATTGCTTACAGATTGATTCATTTCCTTGAAAAAAACAACTTACTCGCGAACTGTCAATTCGGATTTAGAAAAAACAGGTCCACGCAGTCGGCTCTGCTGCACTTTGCGTCAAAAATTTATTCTGAATTAGACAAAAAATCCCACGTGGCATCAGTTTTTATAGATATCTCTAAAGCCTTCGACTCGCTAGATCACGATATATTACTGTTTAAATTGCAAAAGTGTGGATTGAGGGGTCCCCCTCTAGATTTAATGAAAAGTTATTTGGCCGATCGTAAACAAATGGTATTCTGTAATGATGTATGCTCTCAGTACAGTGTGATCAAGAGCGGAGTGCCACAGGGGTCCATTTTGGGCCCAATTTTGTTCCTAGTGTATATAAATGATATAATAAATTCTAGCAATGCCTATTTCACCATGTATGCAGACGATACCAGTTTCATTGTTTCCGATCACGACCTACAAAATCTTCACTTGAAATTGTCCCAAACGTTAGATGATATAAATCTTTGGACAGAACATAATAAGCTGAAACTTAATGTTAAAAAAACACATGTCATGTTATTTCAAAACAGGTCTCTGACACATACTCTGCACACATTAAAACTTGGAAATAATGTTGTTCAGCGGGTTAAGAGCACACACTTTTTAGGTGTCATAATAGATGAATATTTCAATTGGAACGAACACATTGCCAGTGTATGTAGGGCATTATCTAGGACAGCAGGTGTCATATACCGTACCAGACGAACTCTGACTACGGAAGCAATGAAAACCTTGTATTATGCCCTTTGCTATTCCAAATTGATTTACTGCATATCAGTCTGGGGCTGCACATGGCCATCATTTTTAAAATGTCTCTTCACTGTTCAGAAACGCATCCTAAAACTAATTTTTTCAAGAAAAGCAGGTATTCAGCTGACGAGATATTCGCCAACCAGAAAATGTTAAAACTTGAGAATGTGCACAAGTATTTCTTGTATCTTACCATATACAGATCAATGAAAAATAATGATGCCATATTTCAAATTCAAGGACACTCATTAACAACACGTAGAAATAATGTGAATTTGGTATGTCCATCCTTCCGAGCCAGCCTCTTCAAAAATTCAATATTATACCTTGGGCCTAAACTTTGGAACTGTCTACCGGTTTGTATTAAATCAGCATATACCATTATGTCTATAGATACGTTTAAAGCGAAAATTAAACACCACTTGTATAACCTCCAGGCAAACACATAATTTGTACGTTCACAGTATGACTGTATTGTTTGTTTTGTATATATTCTGTTTTTGCATTGTTCTGTTGCATGTTTTGTTTTAGCATATGTTTTGTAGTAATTTGTTGCACTGCACAAATCTAGATTAAAAATATTTATTGTCTGTCTAACAAGCCATGGCTTGACAGACTATATTGCCTCTGATGTTTTCGTTATTTTGTGTTACCTGTGTGATGTTGTTTTTTTGGCAATAAATGATACAATACAATACAATACAATACACACACACACACTGACACACACACTGACACACGTATGGAAGTATAGAAAGCACATAGATGAAGGAAGCAAATGCGTCCAAATGAAGACTATTCGTATATGCGTTTGTATGTTTATGTATGCATGTCTGTGTGTGTGTGTGTGTGTGTGTGTGTGTCATGAAGAGGCATTTGAAATGGGGCCGCGTGTTTATGCTGGCGTTCAGTGGAATCAGGTGTGTTTGTACACTGTGATGAATGCACCCCGGCATATTTCACCTATTCACTCGACTTGAATGCTACCTGTATACATGTTTATGTGTGTGTGTGTGTGTGTGTGTGTGTGTGTGTGTGTGTGTGTGTGTGTGTGTGTGTGTGTGTGTGTGTGTGTGTGTGTGTGTGTGTGTGAGGCAGTACATCATTACCGGCCCTAATGTTCGTCGTTTCTGACACTGAACACTTCTACGAGTGCAGCGCGGGCACACACACACACACACAGATACACACATCAATCATGCATTATGGTCCCGTTGCTGACCTCTCGTGCACCGGTGAATGTCCAGCGCTGCTCAAGTATGCTCAACCACGTGCTTGTGTGTGTGTGTGTCAGTGTGTGTGTGTGTGTGTGTGTGTGTCAGTGTGTGTGTGTTAGTAGGTGCGACCTGCTCGTGGTGGTGGTTTAATGGGAGGCAGCAAGCGACATGCGTGCTATGCCAACAGAAATCATGCAAGAAGCGAGTGAGGCAGTGGCGACATGAACGCCTGGCAGGATCAAACATAGTGTGAACACACAGCTGACAGCAACACGGGCCCATTCATCCCCCCCCGGCAACGCAGACTGGAGCCGCCTGTGGAGAAAGGAGCAGAAAAAGTCGCAGTCACACACATAGCTCGTCGAAGCACTCGAATTAGACCGGTACTCAGGAGGCAATCAGGAGCCATTGAGCGTCGTGGCAACTACGTCTGGCAGC
>OU696571.1:535000-557500 GCA_916048095.2 Sacculina carcini | reverse complement strand
TTGTGCTAAAATCTGAAACTGTTTTAAAAAAAACAACAGGTGGCATAACTTTTTTTACACATTACCTTTTTCCTACCAGAAGTGAACTACGTTGATTATAATAACTTTCATCATTTCATTCAACAGATAAATTATTTGCAAATATAAAAGTACAAACACTGCAGATATTTACACAAAGACTACAAATACACACACAAACTTAGTGTGACTAATGAGACTACGAATAAATGCGGGTCGCATTATTCGGAGCGGTAATCCTGACCAGAACAACGGGCAATATTTTCGTGTAGGAAAAAAAATACCGAGGAAATATATGTAATGTACAAAAGGGTATTTGAACACAAATAACTACATCAAAGAAACCATCATCCATAAAACCAGTTCTAAAAACAGGTTACTAATAAAAAAACAATTTATTTGGTTAAGCTCTCCTTGATCAAAATATCTACCTCTACGAAAAACGTTTTTCAAACAATTGTATTTTGAAAAACCATGGTTTAAATAACACTTTTAATCAAGTGGTTTAACCAGCCGCTTATACCAGCAGGCTACTTGCTATACAAAAGGTATTTGAACGCACATCAATTAAATCTCTCTTCCATAGAGATTGTTCTAGAAAGTATTGCTTCATTAAAAAAGTGTTAGCTTAAATAAACATTTGTCAAAAAAACACTTGACCAACCAATTAACTTGTCTTGTTCTGCTGTCAACATTTTCTGATTATGTACATTAATAAAACGAATTTAAAACCAGTTTGAAGAGCATAATTGCATTTTTTCATAAAAAACATTGTTTCTTTATTAAAAAACACATGATTACTCAATGAATTTGTTTTGTTCTGCTGACAAATTAGTTCAAATATCCACATAATTAAAACCATCTTCAAAAACATGAGTTTCCTCAATGAAAAAAACCTAAACCACCGGACCCGGATGCACTTTCAAACAGTCTCCTGAGGTATTTATTGATAAATATTCTTGTTTTTTATACTATTATTAAATTATCTTTGAAATAAGACACGTAAAGATGTACAAAACGTCAATTAAACACGTTTCTATGTACTAAAATCCTACCTCCGATGACAATTGGGGCTAATTTTAAAAAAACAAAAACAAAATAAATAAATAAAAAACATGTTTTTTTGCATCTCCAGTGCAGACACGAAACAGCACTCGCTCGATCAACCATTGTTTGTTTATTACTCGCTTCATAAACCATATACCTCTGAGACTCACTGTTTACTTGTTCTTGTCCTTTAGTGCCGTCTGTTTGGTCTGTGGTGTAGTGGAACGTTGGAAGCAAACACGCTAGTATGATATATTGTTGAGCGTGTGTAAGCCTCAATGAGAGTAAATCACTTGAAAAATTCACTGATTTTTCCAGCGATTATAATCAGTAACTGAAATGACTACTACACGTGGTAATTCAAGCACGTTGTTGTTTTATGTCAACGGAAGCAGAGTGAGTTATTACAATATATATCACGATATCTCACCTTGTTACTAATTTAGTAACAATTTTAATCTTCTTGATAAATAATTTCATAATTTTACGCTACTCAAATTAATGTTTGAGTATACAATAAGTAATTATGTGAATGATATCTTAAACTCTTGTAAAATGCGATATTTTCACAGGTCTGTCTTAGTGAAGTTGATCCAGAATGGACTCTGCTTTTTTTTCTGAGGAAAAAACGTGAGTAGTTTGACACTGGCACTACACTCACATTCTAGATATTCTTCAGATACTCACGTTTGAAATATTCTTCAGATATCGATGCAAAATGTTTGCATAGAAATTAGATGAAATCAACGATGAATGAAATATATATGATCAAATATATTAAAATTCTCCCAAAACTTAATTCATCCTAATAAATGCCGCCTTAATAATAATAATAATTCCATTTTTATTAACACAATTCATTACAATTGGTCCTTGTCAATAGAACATACACATAAATCATGATATAATCATGTTTGTGTGTTTGTGTGTGTGTGTGTGTTTGAGCTGATTGGTAGTGAAGTTGACAGGTTCGAAGCTGGGTTGTGCAGAGGGAGGTTGTGGAGCTTGTACCGTCATGGTGTCAAGATACGACCCCTGCAGCAATCGCGTCATGTAACCTTACAATCATCTTGCTGACTTTCTCCATCTAGCATTGCTTTGAATTCACTACTAAATCGGTTTTGTGGCATATTTTGTGTCTTCAAATTTTTGTAATTGTTTTTATAAGTCATTCAGAAATTGAGACGTATAATGAGTCTACCAGCCTCATACAGATGAGATAGTACTTATTCATTGCGACAAAAGCAGGAGGATTATTCAACAAATAGTTTCTTTATTAGACCCTGCTCAGTCTAGGGCAGCGGTTCTTAACCTTTTTTCTCACTGATTCCTCACTTCTTAATGAGCCATCTCTTCATTTTCCACACAACAGCCCTGGTAAATTCAATAAATTCAGTTGTTACATCAAAGTGAATGTCAAGAGGTCATTATAAACAAAAGTAAGCGAATTTGAATTGATAAAAACACACACATTTGTCCTGTTCTGTCCGACATTTAGCTTCCCACTTGGCAACTCTTCCATTCCCCACCAGTGTGTAATTCCCCACAAAGGTTAAGAAGCACTGGTCTAGGGCTTTCATTTTGACAAAATTATTTCACACTTCACATTTTTCGTAGTCTATAACGCCAGGTCAAATTTCACCGCAGTCATATGGACTGAGATCAGTATTTTTATCGTCCAAATTTGAAATTAAAAATGGGCGAGCGTTTATGTAAACATCGACCCAAAATATAATTGTTATATTTCTATGAAATATTAGCGTTGTGGGTGAAAGGGCATGCATATAGTTTCTGAAAGCGGTGCAGTATTAATTGTACTGCTGTTGGTGATGATCTTGTGATTCTCTCAATTATCTCTGTTTTGGCTCGACTCAGACACATGTCAGTTAATGCCTGCCTGGCTCCCGTGTGTTCGCTACATCACTCAGCTGTAACCACGGTCGAGGGCATCGGCAGCACCCGATCACGTCTTCACGCTGTACAGGTAGTGAGTCTATTACTGTAGGTAGTGAGGCCATCTACAGATAATATTGGTTTAGTTAGTGAGTCCGTTTGATTTGCATGCTGTAATACCCTGAAACTCACACTCGGATCAATTGCAAAAGTGAAAACTTGAGATTTTAATATAATAATAATAATATTAATAATGATAAACAATGGATAATAATTACCGACACCAACAGTATCATTGAGTAATTTTTATTGAACACTTGGTTTTATGGCTTCTTCTGAGTTCTGTGACATTGACGGCATGTTCAGGAGAGACTGGCCAAGTCACACGGGTCTCAGTGTGGTTTCTGCACTCCAGGAATCGTGATGTCAGTGTACAGCATGTTGAGGAATCGCAACACTGCTCCCACCATGCATGACATCGAAACATCGTTGCAAGGTGCACGTCCAACCTCTCACATACCGGGAGTTGCTAAATTGAATATTCAACTGTCCAGATTACATTAACATTTACTCTTTTACTCTATGTATTTATTCAGATTATTTTAAAATGAAGTAAATCAACACATTGTGGCTTATTCCTAATAATAATGTTGTTATAATGTTGTTATGATATTGTTGAGTTTTTGTGTTTATATTCATTTGTGTTGCAATACTCAACTTATCCAAATTGTTCTTGTTTAAATCACGCTCGACGGCGAGATGACGCATTATAGAAGCATGCCATTTCAGTCAATCAGTTAATGATGCGTGTATTTTCTGTTGCGATAGGCAACTTGTGTCGATGTACGGGATATCGACCGATTCTCGACGCGTTCCGAGCATTTTGCGTTGATGACAACAATGAGGCGAGCTCGAGCTCAAAACAAAACCGACAGCCTGCGGATTGCCACAGTCCTACCAGAAATGATTCTATAAACAAACAGTCGCAAGCGGAGATAATTAAGTCCGGCAATTTGTCGTGTTGTCGTCGCAAACTATCTAATTCTTGTTGCAAATCGCAAGTTGCACAGGACAGCTGCAACGTTGCAGTCTGCGATGATCTGGGCAGCAAAGACAATGTGAGTTGGTATTTAACTAGCGGACGGTCCGGGTCAGGCTGCTGTATGAAATCCTCGTGTTGCAGCCAACTTGAAAGCGCAGAATCCTCAAGTGAAGTGCAAGAAGAAGTTGACGTGCAGGTACAAGTGGGACTTGAGGATGAGACGCACGTGTTCCAACCTTATGATCCCTCGCAAGAACCAATATTTCCACCTGAACTCAAGGTAACTCAAACCTGAATCAAATTCATTAAATCTACATCAAACCTACATCAAACCTACATCAAACCTACATCAAACCTACATCAAGCCTGAATCAAACCTACATCAAACCTACATTAAACCTGCATCGAACCTACATGAAACCTACATGAAACCTACATCAAACCTACATTAAACCTACATTTAACCTACATCAAACCTACATCAAACCTACATCAAACCTACATCAAACCTACATCAAATCTACATCAAACCTACATCAAACCTACATTAAACCTACATCAAACCTACATTAAACCTACATTTAACCTACATCAAACCTACATCAAACCTACATTTAACCTACGTCAAACCTACCTTAAACCTACATTTAACCTACATCAAACCTACATCAAACCTACATTTAACCTACATCAAACCTACATCAAACCTACATTTAACCTACATCAAACCTACATCAAACCTACATCAAACCTACATCAAACCTACATTTAACCTACATCAAACCTACATTAAACCTACATTTAACCTACATCAAACCTACATTGAACCTACATTTAACCTACATCAAACCTACATCAAACCTACATTTAACCTACATCAAACCTGAATCAAACCTACATCAAACCTGAATCAAACCTACATCAAGCCTACATTTAACCTACATCAAACCTACATCAAACCTACATCAAACCTGAATCAAACCTACATCTAACCTACATTAAACCTACATTTAACCTACATCAAACCTACATCAAACCTACATCAAATCTACATCAAACCTACATCAAACCTACATCAAACCTACATCAAACCTGAATCAAACCTACATCAAACCTACATCAAACCTACATCAAACCTACATCAAACCTACATCAAATCTACATCAAACCTACATCAAACGTATCGACATCAAATATCCGAAATAGTAAAATACATGTGAGCTTGAATTGTGGATTTTAATAGCTAAAAAATTATGTTTTTGATGTTTGCAAGACTATCAGTGGAGAAGTGGCGGTTTCACTGGAGTTTCACGGTCCGAGGGTCACCTGGTACCGTCCCAACAGCCTCAATGAGCTGCTCAAACTGAAAACCAAACTGCCTCGCGCTAAAATTGTCAACGGCAATTCGGAAATTGGTGCGAAAAAAAGCCACGACATTGTAAAAATGACTGAGTCTAGAATTTTCATGATATTTTGCCGTTATTTACAGGATTTTGTTTAAATAATTAGTTGTGTTAATTAGTTTGAATATAAACATGATAAATTATATAAATTATATATTATACATTTATATATATAAATTAGAATAATAAATTATGTTTGAATGGCAAGGTTATGGTATATTTGCATTGCACTGGTTATTGATTGCATTCGCTTGCATCAGGAGTTGAGACAAAGTCTCGTGGTGTGGTGTACCCTCACCTGTTGTGTCCAAGTGCTGTCGGCGAGATGACATCATTCAGCTGGGACCAGCATGGCTTAACAGTGGGAGCAGCGGTCACTCTCACCGAACTGCACGAGATTCTCACTGAGGCCATGCAAAAATATCCAGGTACACACAGGAGACAATCGAGTCGATTGTTATTTGCTGTTGAAACATCGAGCAGTCATGTGTTAACACAAACCTATTGCCGAACAGCATAGACAGTACAATTCCCGATTAGTATAATTTTATAATTAATGAAAAACTGAACTTTGAATTCATATTCACATACGTATTGATATAAAATATAAAATATCCATATACGTTCGTATATGATTATAGACATTATACATTCAGCATGTGAGTGTGTTTCATGTGTACATGTGTGTGTTTCATGCAGTGTACAAAACGCGTGTGTTTGCGGCCTTGTTGGAAATGCTACACTGGTTTGCCGGAGTTCAAATAAGAAATACCGCGGTTACTGACACTGACACACTGACACTGACACTGACACTGACACTGACACTGACACTGACACTGACACTGACACTGACACTGACACTGACACTGACACTGACACTGACACTTACACACTGACACTGACACTGACACTGACACTGACACTGACACTGACACTGACACTGACACTGACACTGACACTGACACTGACACTGACACTGACACTGACACTGACACTGACACTGACACTGACACTGACACTGACACTGACACTGACACTGACACTGACACTGACACTGACACTGACACTGACACTGACACTGACACTGACACTGACACTGACACTGACAAACAAACACACACACACACACACACACATATACACACACACTGTACCACTACAAATATTCGCAATACTCAGCATTTCAACATTACATTGTGTATAATTTGACAGAGTGAACATATAATATGCACAAACATAATGTATATTTTTCATGAGAGTTTTTCGATAAAACCCAATTTCTTGCTTGGTAAAATTAATCAGTAGATTTTGTATTATATATAAATAAATTATTAGATGTAAACAAACTTGTGTGTATGATCTTATTGTTTCTTTCTAGGCATCTATCTCTGTAGATCACATCATGTGTGTGTGTTTGTTTGTGTGGATGTGTTTGTATGTGTGTATTTGTTTGTGTGTATGTGTGTGTATGTGTGTATTTGTTTGTGTGTATGTGTTTGGATGTGTGTGTATGTGTGTGTGTTTGTTTGTGTGTTTTTTTTTGCTTGCTTGTGTGTATGTGTGTGTTTGTTTGTGTGTATGTGTGTGGATGTGTGTGGATGTATGTGTGTGTTTGTTTGTGTGTATGTGTGTGGATGTATGTGGATGTATGTGTATGTGTTTGTGTGTGGATGTGTGTGTGTAGGGCGCTATGTAAATACCTACCTAATGCAATGTAATTTATGTGTTTGTGTATGTGTGTTTGTGTATGTGTGTTTGTGTGTTTGTGTGTGTTTGTATGTGTGTTTGTTTGTGTGTATGTGTGTTTGTTTGTTTGTTTGTGTGTGGATGTTATAGACAATCGGTGGTAATATAATGACTGGTAGTCCTATATCAGACCTGATTCCACTGTTCAGCGCTGCCAATAGTAAGCTGACTCTTGTTTCGGCCGACCAAGCTGGTGCTCGCTCGATTCCCGTGCGAGGCTTCTACACAGCCTACCGCAAGAACACAGCCTGTGAGAGCGAGATCCTGCTGTGTGTGACTGTGCCCTTCACCACTGAGGTTCAACACGTCACCACTGGAAAAACCATAACATCACATTTTGAACTGTACACCTCTAGTAACAATTAAAATGTAGTTTGTAGTCTCGCTACTGATACATTTTTTATTCTTCTTGAATATTTCAAATGACACTCAACAGTGGCAAAGGTTAAGATTAAAATTGTGTGCATGTGTTGATCGTGTCCACCTCAGAGACAGTATTTCATGGGCTTCAAGCAGTCACTGCGTCGTGAGGACGACATATCGATAGTGAACGCCGGTATGATGGTTGAGATGCAGCCTGCCTCATCTTCCATTCATCCTGCACTGAATGACACGAGCGTGGTGCAAGTCTTGAACCTGTGTTACGGAGGAGTGGCAGCTACCTGTCTGCACCCCAACATCACAGAACAAGCTGCCGTGGGCCGGTGAGCTCTAGTCGTCCACTGAAATGGAACCACAGACAAGCGCAAGACACATACATCAAAAACACATATATAGGTGCATAAACAGCTGTATTCACAATTGGTTTCAATGCAAAACAACAGGCAAAGGCTGTCTGAACACAGATTAAACAGATGTTCCATGGTCTCATCTCAAGTGATGATGGATAGATAGATAGAACAGTGTAAAATACATGTAATTGAATGAATGGAGGTCCCTTTCTGTTGCTAGTTCACCAGCAATCTCTTCATGTTGCATCTAAATACACCGAGTCCCTGAAGTACATATTTTCAACACGTGTTCGTCAGCTGCAGTGGTTCCTAGCCTGTTTCATTGTTCGAACCCTGATCAAATCAGCAAGCAGTTCTCGCTACCCATGGATTCTTGATAGCTATATGACAAAAAGGTAAAAATACAAACGAGGTAATAGCAAAATAAAATTCAACATTCATTCATACAGTTCAAGATTCCTTTAAATTTCCTCAAGTTCCTTCAAGGGCTTCTTCAAGTTTCTTCTAGGAATCATTTAAAGCAAATATATGAACAAAATTACCTTGAAATTGTCACAACAATCTTCGCATCCCTTAGCAACGGACTTGCATTATCTAGGGGTGCAAGAAGAGGCCCCCGGTTAAGAGGCCCTTGTCTACTGCTTATTATCCTGGACAGTTGCTGGGACAAGGAGTGGATGTCGGACGCAGTGGACTCCCTGCTGTCAGAACTTCAGTTGGATCCTGGCGCTCCTGGAGGCATGGTCTCCTATCGCACAACTCTGATCGTTAGCTTGTTCTTCAAATTCTACCAGCAAGTGCTCCGCTGGCTACACCAGGAGTGTGATAACAATTCCTGCTGCTCGGACATCACAGATGTAGATTCTGCCTCCTGCACAACCAAACATTCCCAGCTCTTCCAAATGGTGAGTGTAGGACGGTGATTTCTAATGATTCAAACCGACGGAGTTCCAATTCCTATCTGGAATTTCTCTCAATACATTACTCTGTTAGCTGCTTCTAAGATATCATTAATTTGTTTAATCAGGGTTGGTTATACCGCATGTCCACATACAACCAATAAGGCTGAATTATGAGCTTTGATTGAATATGACTGCATTCAGGTACCAGCCAGTCAAATCTCCAGCGACCTGGTTGGACGTCCTGTGACCCACATGTCAGCTGTGAAACAGACTACAGGAGAGGCCCTGTACTGCGATGATGTCGCCTCAACCGAGTGTGAGCTGTATGTAGCAGTGGTGCTCTCCACCAAGGCTCATGCAGTAATCAACCACGTGGACGCCACCCAAGCCCTTGCCCTCGACGGGGTGGAGGCGTTCTACAGTGCCAAGGACCTACCCGCCGAACTTAACAGGTTCTGAATCAAATTGCAGTCAACTTCTGCAGCTTTGGGTTTGCACTTCATCCATATACTCAAATTACTAAAAGTATTTGAGCGTACCGAAAATAACTAATTTAATTAGATCGATGAAGAATCATAGGATATTTATTTTTTTCATATTGACAAACCATATGTTGAATTATTTATTTGGTAATGAAATTACATTTGGATTTATAATAGCTAAATCAGATGTTCATTAGTTTTGTATATTCAACATATACAAAAATATCCAGCTGCACATATTCTAGCATTCAAAGTGGAAGTGCCCTTCATCAAAATGCTCGTGTTGTAACACAGGTTCGGCATAGTTCCCGGTATAGCTGATGAACAGGTGTTCCGATCCGACACGGTTACTTCAATGGGTCAACTCATCGGTCTAGTAGTGGCCCGAGACCAGGCCACAGCTCAAAGAGCCGCTCGCGCTGTGCAGGTCAAATATACCGACCTTCCGTCCATAATCACCCTGGAGGTCAGTGGAACATGTATGAACATGTTTGTATCATATGTTCGGCTCATGTCTCAGCTCATAAAGTTAACAATTAATTTATTTGGCACCTAGCTTATCCTTTAACCCTCTAGAAGCTATGTTACACATATGTAACATTTGTTTCATAAGTTGTTTCAAGAGTATAACATACTAAAGAATAATAACACTTCAAAATTCTACCACCAAAAGCCATGGTAACACGAGTGCAACATAAAAATCACATCTATTGAGCAAATACGCCACTACAGCTTACTGAGGGATGGAGGTAAACAGCTGATGCACAGGATACAGGATATCACCTTGGATTCTGGAGGGTTAATTCAACGATGGCAATACAAAATATTAAATATGTATTCATTTAATTTTTGAGTAAAAAAGTATATAATATTATAGTTTAACGTAAACAAATATCCATCAAATCGAGGCTTTTTCAAATGCTGCCAGGATGCCGTAGAGAAGGAGAGTTTTTTCGATCAAGTTTTTCGCTACACGCACGGAGACCCCGATCACGTGATCCAATCTTCAGATCACGTGATCAGCGGTCACTTCCGCACCGGAGGACAGGAGCATTTTTATCTGGAGACAAACGCATGTATTGCAGTTCCGACTGAAGACAATGGCATCGAGCTGACAGCTTCAAGCCAGGGTCTGACATTAGCTCAGGTGCAAACACACAGATGCATCAGAATGCCACTCACTTGAAAATGAGGAGTCGCCAGCGGGGAGTTTACATTGGTCTTTCATCTCGATGGAGCAATGCCCCAAGTACTTTTCCAGTGTATCCCAGATATAAGAGAGTTGTCGGTAGTGGAGAAAAAGTGTCTTATATTCGGGCAAAATTACACGTAAAGTATAGAAGACGGGCCCGAAGAAGTACTCTCATATAACCGTATTTTAAATACCTGAAAGACGTGCATAATTGCACTTTTTGTGTATATGTTTATGTTAATTGTTTATGTTTTAACTCAGCGTGAAATAGCGCGAGTGCTGGGCGTGCCAGCTTGTCGTGTGGTCTGCAAGACGAAGCGTCTGGGAGGCGGGTTCGGTGGCAAGGAGTCCAGATCAACTTGGCTGACAACCGCAGTGGCTTTTGCAGCTAGCAGGTACTCTTAAACATTAAGCTCGTGTTCTCAACTAAAGTAAAGCAAAGTAAATTTATTTGACACTCTCAACACACATTACTAAACACCGCATAGGTGGCACATGTCCGTCGAGCCGAAACTCCTCACGGACAACTGAGTATATACACACACACACACACACACACACACACACACTCGCACACACACACACCGACGTTGGAAAATAGAAGACGCATAGGGGATCTTATAGCTGCTTTTAGGTATAATATAGGCATCGAAGTAATAGATAGAGATGATTGGATGGTATGGAGTGAAAGAAACAACAGGAAACACGATAAAACCCTTAGGAAAACCAGAGCAGTTAGGGATATCAAGAAGTATAGTTTCCCTAATAGTACTGTAGATGCATGGAATAACCTAGATAGGGAAATTGTTCAATGTAGCAATGTGAAAGAATTTAAAAGTAGGTTAGACCAATGTTGGCTGGGAGACAGAACAGCTCGAGCTTAGCTCATCTCCTGTATTATACAACTCGGTGAGAACACACACACACACACATACATGCACACAATGGTAGCAAATGTTTGAAATGGTAAGAAGTAATATGTACGAGTGTGTGCAATTGTTAGTATTACGTGTATAATTGATCCATTGATTTAAATTACGCAGTTAAAACACATTTGGTTAAGCATTTCCTCATCACTATTTTCGTATCATCCGCCACTGTATAAAATAAATAAATACACAATAATTTTATTATGCTAATAATTTTCACTTTGATGTAGAAATAATATTATTATTAGGGCTGTCAAAAGTTAATAAAGTTACTTTTTCAGCTAAAGTTCACTTTTTCATAAGCTACCTAAAACTGCATGAAAAAGTTGTGTACGATGATTATTAAAAAAGTTATTAGGTTACCAAAAGTTACTTTTTCATCGTTAGGTTACTTTTTTGCTTTTAAGGTTACTTTTTTTATCGTCAGGTTACATTTTGTTATTTTTCTTGTTATTAGGTAAGTTTACCACGAAGTTTGGTGACTTTTTGCAGATCAGAGGCACAAAAACGGTATATATATGAGGATAAAATAAGAAAAAAGATGGAATATTAGATCTGAAGATCAAGAAATGTCAACATTTCTGCTGTTAGGATTTAACAATTGATATTCATCTTAATATCCGTGCTACTCGATATTTATACGTTTTTGGGTACGCAGGATAGTGTAATTCCATTTTAGGAAATGTCCACGAACCGGAGGGTGTCGTGAGATGTTTGGAGCGTGGTATAGTACGATGTGTGAGCTCTCTATACCAGATGCTGCACTGTAGCACTTGACAGTACGTATTTACTTGAACAGGAATTTGCACGTGATTTTCAGGGCGTGAGATAGCGCCATTATCCCACGTTTGACATATGGGAGGACGGGGGGCATTCACACATGCAGTGTTTACACTCGCACTAATATACAAGCTGTAGTACGTGCTATTTCATAAAAAGTTCCATTGAAAAAATATAAAGAACATCATTGCGACCATTACTAAAAATATTTCATTTGCAATTAGTGTATTTCGCATTTGTATGAGCTTTCCACTTAAAAATTATATTCTGATGGTTATGCTCCTTTTTTCGATGTTAGCCAAATTATGTCAAGTCACTTTTGGTTGTTTGTTCTAAAAATGGTACCAGATCGGAGAGGGTGGAAAAGTAGTACCAACTCGGAAAGATGATAAAAAAGAAGGACTGGTGTATTTTCTTCCTCCAGAACTGCAAACAGAAATTGACCTTTTTTGAAGGAGGTTATTTTTAGGTTACCTTTTTATTGGTTATTAGGTTACTTAAAATGTTCACAAGCAAACAACAAACAAACCGTGTATTTCACATAGCGCACTAATCAGCAAAGGCATGATAAACATGTGATAAAACGATACAAAAGTGATAATAACTTTAAAACTCAGGTTATTTTTAGGTTACTTTTTTAGGTTACTTTTTTTCGAAAATAAAGTTACTTTTTTCTGATTTTTAGGTTACTTTTTTGACAGCCCTAATTATTATTAATATTATTCACTGGCAAATTCAGTAGTATGGGGAGAGTGCAACACTATTACACCACGTGTAGTGGCCCCGTGCACTTGTCAGCTGGGGCAAGGCCCGGAGGTCATTTCTCAGAGGTCAAGGAGTGTAAGCAGTGGGCTAGTTTGAGAACCACTGTTTTAGATCAGGGGTTCTTAACCGGGGGTATCGGAACCAAAGGCCTGGAACTTGATTTCTGGGTGATGTAACTTTAATAATTTTGCTTTAAGTAAAAAATAATACAAGTATCAACGCTTATGTTTTCATAGTCATCTGATTATATAGTACAGTAATTAAAGCGATTGGAATACTCGTGGAAGACGTGTTGCAAGTAATGAGGGTATGTTATCATTTTCGACAATTGATTGGGGTATGTGGAGCTATCAAAACGTTGAGAACCCCTGCTCCAGAGAAATATATTATTCACAGATGTAGACGTGCAGTGCGAATAATGCTGGATCGAGACGAGGATATGGTGGCAATGGGAGGTCGTCACCCATTCTTGGCACGTTATTGCGCCGCTGTTTGTCCGCGTGGACGACTGCTGGCGGTCAAGATGCAGTTGTTCGCCAACGCAGGTCACAGTGTTGACCTGTCGCTCGGGGTGAGTGGCCATCTAGGACAGGGATCATGGCAGGGAGTGCTTGCACCCCTAGGAGTTCGAGACTAGCTCCTAAGTGGCGCCAAGAACCATGTGAAAAACAAAAAGTACATGTTTTACCTCTGCTATATAATGTTCTTGAAATATAATTTTTCTACATATTCATAACATTAATTTTTAACATGTATGAGTAAATATTGGATAAAAAAGCTTTGTAATTACGTCTGTGGCGTTTGGGTTGCCACGGAACAACACAAGTTGATAACGTGAGTGCTTTGGACCGACTGTATTCACATGTAAAGACATAACAGAACAGGACGACCGGACACACGTACAAACAAGCTTACGCACACACATGCTCCTACAACACATACACAATGACACGGACAAACATGACACACATACATACAGACAAACAGGCGTACACACAGCTGGTGTCGCACCACAGGTCGCTTGTATTTTTATATTATTCATATAGCTATAAAAACTCCAGGGGTTCGAGAAATGACTTCTTATTTGAAAAAAGTGTATACATTGAAAACTATTAAGAACCGCTGATTTATGCTATATCAACTTAATTACGAGCAGAATTACTGTTTCAGTGCTCAATTATGAACTTGTTCTACTATTTTTCAGTCACTTAGCATCACCTCATCACTGAATATACGCGATGCAACACTAAATCAGGGTAATCACGGATAAATTGTTCATGAAATTATATAACAGTGTTAAGGTAATTTTAAGCAGTGTTATAGTGATAGTCACACACATAATCCTCTGACTGTGTGTGTGTGTGTGTGTTTGTATGTGTGTGCTTGTGGATATGTGTTTATGTGTTTGTGTGTGTGTGTGTCTTTGTTTGTGTGTATGTGTTTGTGTGTTTATGTGTGTTTTTATATGTGTGTGTGTGTGTGTGTTTGTGTGTGTGTGTGTGTTTGTGTGTGTGTGTGTGTTTGTATGTGTGTTTTTATGTGTGTGTGTGTGTGTGTTTGTTTGTGTGTGTGTTTGCTTGTTTGTATGTGTGTGTGTTTGTTTGTGTGTGTGTGCGCGCATGTGTATGTGTGTATGTGTGTGTGTTTGAATGTGTTTGTATGTATGTGTGTATGTATGTGTGTGTGTGTTTGTGTTACCAGGTGATGAGTCGTGCCATGTCCCATTGCGACAATGCTTATAATTTCCACGCCTACTCGATCACAGGCAGACTTTGCCGCACCAATACACCATCGAACACGGCGTTCCGAGGCTTCGGAGGTCCCCAGGCCTGCGTGATGGCCGAGGCGATGATGGCCCAAATCAGCGAGCAAATGGGACTGTGCCCTCTGCAGGTTATTTCAACTTGAAATTGGTCGAAGATAATGTAGCGTTAGATCCAGTTTTAACCTACTCCATACTTGATATGCTCTTATTGGCATATTTATTTCACTCGTCATTTCATTCATCGTTTTGATTTAATATTTTATCTGATTTCCGTCTCGTTTTTCATTATAATTCTCATACCATTCGTATTTCTCAATAATTTCAATCAGCAAATCTCTCGATGCAACTTTTGGGCGCTGCCGGTACATTTGAAACCACCACATGATGCTAATAGAGCTTGTACTTTTTCCATGTCAGTGGACTTGTCTGAAATTATTATTATTATTATTTATTAGAATAGTGATTATGGTGGGCGCACGTGACAGGTGCGGTCCATCAACTTGTACCGCAACGGTGATTTCACCTTGACACGCCAGCAGCTGATTGGGTGCACTCAGGAGCGGTGCTGGCGCGAGTGTTTGCGTCAAGCCGACTATGACCGGCAACGACATGAGGTCAACCAGTTCAACAGGTCAAACACAACCGCACAACATGACGTTCATTAGGTCATTTCCTCATAATCCACGGATAAAAATGGTTGGAAATTAAGAATTAAAAGCACACACGCGCAATAAAAAGCAATTATTAAGTCAGAGGAGCAGTACGGTAGTAAAATGCATTGTGTAAATCATTGGTCGACATATAGAGGAGCGGGAGTGCTGGAAACCTGAATGCAAGCGCAGATATTTTGAATACAACGTGAAAATAGCTGCATTTCTCCTAATAAATGTTCATAGGTGCATTGCATCCTGTGAGCAATTAGGCTTTATTCATACATAAACACAAAATTATCGTTTGTGGATTAACGGCGGGAGGGAATGTGAACACTTCATACCGCCCAGAAAGCCAAGTTTTAAGAGTCCGTCGTTGGTGTGGACTTGTCGTGACACAGTCGACATCGCTGGAAGAAGCGAGGAATCGCCGTGCTGCCCAACAAATACGGCATCTGCTTCGGGCTGCACCTGTTGAACCAGGGAGGGGCACTGGTGCACGTGTACACGGACGGCTCGGTGCTGGTGACCACTGGAGGAGTGGAAATGGGACAAGGACTGCACACCAAGTGTTGCCAGGTACTCGCACCGGGTTGCCAGATCGGAAATCACGTTTATCGCAGGACAAAAGCACAAAGCCTGTATTAAATGAAACATAAACATTGTATTAAAGTATCAATATGAATCTTGGATTGAATGATGACGATTGAAAGACGTTGGCTCAAAATCGGATTAAGATATGATGTGATTCCTCTAGTGCTGCGTTGTTTTTGTATTAAACAAACAAACAAACAAACATGTATTTGATATAGCGCCAAGTAGAGCAGAGGCGCGTAAAAGAGATAAACTGGTGCGAACAATATAAAGGAAAATTAGCTCATAGAGGGAAAATACATGAGCCAGCAAAAATAACACACATGATAAAAAAGAGAAAAACGATTATAAAACAGCAAAAGAAATATCTTACACATTAACAAACATCACATGACACATCACATCATAGATTAACACTGGTAACCAAGAAAAACGAATGTAGAGAGAACAAGATTTAGTGCTGTCGGAATGGAGGAGTTAGAGGTGTGGGCAAAGATAGCAAAAAAATTTGCAGAGCAGAAGAGAATGAGGAGTATGATTTTTGCTCCAGGACATGAGGAGGAAGTTGATTGTAAAGACGGGGAGCAGAAAAGTAGAAAGACTTGGCTGACCAGTTTGACTCATGAAGAGCAGGAGGAGAAACAAGAGGTACAGGACGACGACTGGAAGGTCGCTCGTTACACTGTAGGAGGGTAAGTAAGTAGGAAGGGGGAGAAGGCGAGTGAAGAAGTTTATATACAAGACAGCAGAGCTTATGATGGATCCTCGAAGGGACTGGCAGCCAGCCTAGTTGCCGAATATGTACAGAGGTTGGTGTCCTAGGTGGAAGACGCAAAACGAATCGACAGGAAAGGTTAATGATTGACTGAAGGGATCGAAGAGATTTTTGAGGTAGGTGAAAAAATAGAGAATTGCAATAGTCGAGACGGGAGAAGATATAGGAATTAACAAGAAGCAGTGCAGAGGATTCGTCGATGTGTCGGCGTATAGGGTAGAGTTGGCGCAGGATGAATCGACAGGATCGAGTAAGGTTTGAAAGATGTTTGGAGAAATCAAGTGAAGGATCAAAGACAATGCCCAAACTACGAATATGAGAGGAGAGGGACAAATGAAGACAGTTCGGAGATATCCTAGGAGGGTGAAATAAAATATACTCTGTCTTATCGGGATTCAAGAGGAGATCTCTGGAGGTCGCCCAGGCAGCAATGTTGGATAGAAGTTGGTCGATGAGATAACTGTTAGAGGACGAAAAAGGGAAATAAATTTGGATATCATCCGCATAAATGTGGAAAGATATAGGATAGGTGCGGAGGATCGGACAAAGAGAAGAAACATAAAGATTAAACAAAAGAGGACCGAGAAGAGAGCCTTGGGGAACACCCGAAATAATAGGAGAAGAAGATGAATATTCGGAGTTACAGCGTACCGAAAATGACCGATCAGCAAGATAAGATGACAATAGAGACAGCGCGGAGGAAGAAAGACTTGTGTTAAATTGTGTTGTGTGTATTGTGTTAAATTGTGTATTGTGTATATAGTATTGTGTTAAATTGTGTTAAAGTATTCATATGAGTATTGGATTAAATGGTATAATACGTTGGCTCACAATCGGGTTAAGAGGCGATGTGATTGCTCTCGTGTTGTGCTGTTTTTGGGTCATTCAAGTTGATTATTCCGCTCTTTCCTTTCTGCTCTGAGACTGTTCTGTTTCAGTGTCTTAATTGTACAATCTGAAAGCCTACACGATTGGGTAAATATTACCACTAAATGTGTGTGTGTGTGTGTGTGTGTGTGTGTGTGTGTGTGTGTTTGTGCATGCTGTGACATACAGATAGTGACGCGAGTTTTGGGCGTGAATTTGGACAAAGTGTATATCAACGAGACTTCCACTGATAAAGTGCCCAACTCCTCGCCCACTGCCGCGTCCATGTCAACAGATCTGTATGGAGCCGCCGTCCAGGTGAGTGCGTGTGGTCATTGAGGAAGCTGGGACACCAACGAGAAGATACGCTCCTTCATCTTCTCGCGTACACCAGAGTAGAGTCGATACAAGGTCACATGAGGCCCCACCGAAGGCAATACTGGGGGTCATCATCATAAGTGAAGCACCATTATAATAGAGATACAACTTTTGGGAAAACGCAGTTACGAGCAGCCCCTCGGTCTCCACTGTAAGCTGGGGTATTGTTTGCGCTGCTTTATCGCGGGGGATTCGGTCGGTCGGGGTTTTTTGGAGGCGGTTAATACGTCTCTCTACCAGACACTCCTATCTGAGCAAGTTCATGTGACTGAATCCAACATCTAAATTTATATCGTGATAAAAGGCTAAGTTTTAATTTAAGATGTAAATGAAGGAAGATAAAGGCGTCTGGTATGTTATAATTTAATGATTTTGTTTGCAGGCTGCTTGCAAGACGTTGTGGACACGTCTTGATCCGTTCAGAACTGCCAATCCGTCTGGCAGCTTTGCTGAATGGGCGTCCGCCGCTTACAGCAGTAAAATTTCGCTATCAGCCTGCGGATTCCATGCGTCAGTGAGCTCAACCGTTAACAATTCCACAATTCCAATGTCACACAAATGTATCAGGTTCTCATGCTAACATCGGCACGTTGATAATTCAATGAGCTAAGGGCATTGTGCCCCAATTACGTTTCGTTCTGCTCAAGTCCTAGCTCTCTTTCTCTCTCCTGTAGCTCTCTTTCTCTCTCCTGTAAGCGTAGCTTAGGTTAGATTACCCTAACTACCCTAGCTTTCCTCACCTAATCTAACCTTACCTAAGCTAGTATAGAAAGAAGAAAAGAGAATCGGGACTGAAACGGAACCAAATGTGCCTGGGGCGTATTATCAATGTTCCCTGGTTCAACATGACACACTTGTTGCTTTTGGTCGCAGCTCGCCGAACATCAATTTTGATCAGAAGTCCGGACTGGGCAACATGTACAACTACCATGTGTACGGAGCGGCCTGTTCCCTGGTCGAAATTGACTGTCTGACAGGACAGCACGAGGTAACCTCCATCTCGTAGATCATCTCAGTGTGGTCTTCAACAACAACCACAACAACAACCACCACAACAACAACCACCACAACAACAACCACCACAACCACAACAACAACAACAACAACCACAACAACAACAACAACAACAACAACAACAACAACAACAACCACAACCACAACAACCACAACAACAACAACAACCACCACAACAACAACAACAACAATAACAACAACCACAACAACAACAACCACAACAACAACAACAACAACAACAACCACCACAACAACCACAACAACAACAACAACAACCACAACAACAACAACAACAACAACAACAACCACAACAACCACAACCACAACAACAACAACAACAACCACAACAACAACAACAAGCAAAACAACAACAACAACAACCACAACAACAACAACCACCACAACAACCACCACAACAATCACAACAATCACAACAACAACAACAACCACCACAACAACCACCACAACAATCACAACAATCACAACAACAACAACAACAACAACAACCACCACAACAACAACAACCACCACAACAACCACAACAACAACAACAACAACAACAACAACCACCACAACAACAACAACAACAACAACAACAACAGCAAATCTATACATTCACTTCAACACAACACGCTCCTACAAAGATACCCACCGGACATAAACAAATTAGAAAACACACTCACACGCGTGAAAACAAGGTGCATCTGGCCAGGTTGAGATGCGGTCATCATCCTGCCCTTCTATCCTATCAGAAAAGGTTGAATGACTCAATCGATGACACCTGTCCAGATTGAAATTCAGCTTTCAAATAATCTCTTCTTATAAGAAGAGGAGTATAATACATATATTCAGCAAGGTGTAGACTTGGTAATCTTTCTCGCAGTATTCACTGTAGTTCAATGACGACAGCGTTGGTTTGGCAGTAAAGAAATCACTGATAAATCTGAACACTACGCTAGAATACATGAATAGTAAATCACTGGCGGATCCAAAGGGGGGCTCGGGGGGCTAAAACCACTCAAATTTTACCATAAACTCTTCTTTACCACGAGGTTCACTAAAATAAGTCAAGAAGACTATCTTTCTGTAGAATTTATTGATATAAGCATTATCACAAAGCAAATTCACACGTTACTGTGTGTGTAAATGTGTGCGTATATATAATTGAAAAATGCCCCATGACCTTCACACATGGTCACTGTCATAATTTAGCCCCTCAAAATTGCAGTCTGGATCCGCTGCTGTAGTATATATAACTTCACCGATTTGAGAGCGATTTCGGACCTGACCAACCAAAGGGCAAAGCTTTAATGGACAATTATTCTTATGATGATGACAGGTAATCAGCACCGATATCGTTATGGATATTGGCAAGTCTGTGAATCCCGCCATCGATATAGGTCAAATAGAAGGCGCATTCATACAGGGATACGGTCTGTTCTGCATGGAAAGACTCAAATATTCCGCCAGTGGCTACAACCACACAAGAGGACCAGGAACTTACAAAATACCAGGTGTGCTTCAGCAAAATAAGTCCACTAACACAAGCAAAAAAAACTAACAATATATTTGATTTAGCGCAGATATATGCGCGCGCGCAACGTAACACCAAAGCTAACACCAAATAACACAAAGCACAATCTTCAAATACAGAGCAGATCACACATGAAAAAAGGCAACACAATTAGAGAGAAATATCTACAACAGTAAGCACATGACAAGAGCAGAGTAAACCCTGAAATCAGACCGTAGCATAGGCAGTGAGAGTATGTGAGGAGGGATCAAACGACAACTTGAACAAGTACTCGAAAAGAGAAGAACGGAACGAACTAAACGAAGGAGCACGAACAATAGTAGCAGGAAGAGAGTTGAACAAACGAGGAGCAAAAAAAAGAAAACGATTTAGCGGACCAAGTTGATTCGTTGAGAGCACGAGAGCAGACGAGAGAGAGCAAGAATTGCGAGAATATGCAGAAGATACAGCAAGCGCATACTCATTTAGCGTGTGTAGGCATATACAATTTCGCACACATATATTCGTGTTGATATCTCGTTTGTGTACGCAAGTTCAACTGACATCGCAAGTTCTAAGATGTTCCCATACGCATTTATTCTTATTTATTGATGGCTGTTATTTACTGATTCACATATTTATTGTTGATTGTTATTATTTATTGAGGAACGTGGGCGGAGTGACATTATGGATTGTTATCGGATGATGGTTTATTATTTATTGTTATTTATTTATTATTTTCTTTCCATCTCTCTTTCTAGACTTTTTTCTTTTCGAACTCTCTTTCTCTCTGAATCTTTTGGGCGCTTCCGGTACATGGGGCCACCTTAGGGTGGTAATAGTGCTTGCACTCTTCCCATGCTACTGGATTTGCCTGTAATTAATAATAAATAATAATAATAATAAACGTATTTACGAGCAGTTTTGATTCTATTTCATTCTGTTCCACTTCCACCGTGTTTTTGTTGTCTAATATCATCGCAAGGGGGCATGCAATTTCTTATTCATAAACAGCGTAAGAAACACTGGGGTTAGTGTTTAGATTGAGCTTGATCGATAGAGAAACAATATGGACTGTTGAGGAGTGTTTGCCGCTGGTGACAGCATTCGGAGACATCCCTCGTCGTCTGCACGTGACCTTATTGACCCGGGACCACCAGCCCGCTCGTGCTGTCTACTCCTCGAAGGCGGTGGGGGAACCTCCTCTGTTCAGCGGAGCAGCAGTCTTGTTCGCCATCCGTGACGCAGTGCTGGCCGCGAGACTCCACCATCACCAGGCCGCCAAGCAGCCGCTCATACTGGAGGCTCCAGTGACACCTGACCACGTGCGTCTGGCGTGTCGTGATTGGCTCACTGATCGGGTATGTTGGGCACTACCCTATTTGCGCTAAACAAAAAGTACGACCACTTACACTGTCACGACCCGCAGTATTTGTATTTGTATTTAAACGGCCACTTTGAAACAAAGTACAGGCGGATATATAAAGACAATGCCAATTGAAGGCATAGTAGATATCACATAATATTGGAAACAACATGCACACATGGTCATGTTTCACGGTAACAACGAAGCAGATGTTCACGCAGTTTAGACGAGAATGAGCTGTAAGAATTAGCAGCCGCAATATGAGAAGCAAGCTGGTTGAAGAGACGAGGAGCTTAAACAATAAACAAACAGTGCTAATACGACAATAAAAAATCCAGCCAATTATTATGGATTTAAATCGGGCAGTTCGTGTAGTTGTGTGTGTGTTGTATTTTCCCTGTGTTATTGAATTGCTGTGTCATATCTAAGTCTTCACGTAGCTACGGTGTTAAACATTGATCAACACCGCAATCATATACTGTCTGTTTTTGCACAGTTACCACCTGCACCTGCAAAAGGAACTTTCACTCCTTGGATGGTGGATCTGTAACAGGAGCGGGAATTCAGAGCAACATGATGTCTTCCATTGTCTTCGCTGGTGACTACTTGTATTTGAACATTTGTACTTGAATATAGACGATAAACAAT
>OU696571.1:490000-532500 GCA_916048095.2 Sacculina carcini | reverse complement strand
TGTATCAGTGTGTATCAGTGTGTGTGTGTTTGTGTGTGTGTGTGTCGCAGTTGATAAGACACACAGATACACAGACATCAGGGGACCGGCCGAACAAACATCACGAGAAAAAACACCGAATATTCCGATACAGTGATTGTCATATTCCGATATTCCCATTTCCCATTGGCGTGGAATGGAATAATTGCCAAGTGGGAAGCTTAATGTCGGACAGAACAGGACAACTATGTGTGTGTTTTTATCAATTAAAATTCGTATATTTTTGTTTCTAATAACCTCTAATGACATTTACTTTAATGTAACAACTGAATTTATGGAATTTATCAGCGCTGTGTTGTGTGGAAAATGAAGATGAGATGGCTCATTGAGAAGTGGGGAATCAGTGAGAAAACAGGTTGAGAGCCACTGAACTAGACAGAGACAGAAAGAGAGAGGGAGATATGACAGGCACGCACGATTGTGATGAGCATGAAGGTGATAATGGCCATCACAGGCGCCGACAATGAAAACACGGCCAGATGTCGCCTCACTCGCACACGATCTACTCCCGCGTGCAACAAATACGTCACCAAGCCGAATGCTGCTGGTGCCTGCTCTCACGCACACACACACAGAGAGAGAGAGAGAGACAAACACATACACACACACATACATACATATATGTGAAGAAAGATACACACACACAAACACACACATAGATACACATACACAGACACACACAAACACACACATATGTAAAGAAAGACACACACACACATACACATAGATACACATACACAGACACACACACACACACACACACACACACACACGCACACATGTATAGAAAGAGACACACACATGGATACACACACACACACACACACACACACACACACACATAAACACATTGAGCCCGCATTTATACAATCACAAGAAAAATACTCGGCGTGTAACATAACTTGTCTAATGTGACTATGCTAAAACACATATTATGCCAGTTTACACTGCAATAGGAGACAATATACAATACACACTATGAAGCGCGTATTGTCCCGATTAAACTCGGTTCTGCACGGCATCATAGCAACAGCACGTGACGTCACTGGAACAGCACGAGACAGCACGAGCGTGGAGGCGACAGACCTTGTGCAGCATGATGGCCAGGAAGACGATGGTCTCCACGTCTGCACGTGCAGAAGCGACGGCCGCCCCTAGCGCCACCCCGTCGGCGGCCGCGTGAACTACGAGTCCGATAGTGGCAGTGACAGACACGCCACCAGTGACCGCGCCACCAGCCACCGCGCCACCACACTCGGCGTCCACTGGTGTTCACATACAAGCATACATGTATGCGCATATAAAACAAGCATTGACATTGAAAAGACAAACATTGACATTAAAAAGACAAACAGTAACATAAAAAAGACAACCATTGACATTAAAAAGTCAAACAGTAACATAAAAAATACAAACATTGACATTAAAAAGACAAACATTAACATTAAAAAGACAGACATTGGCATTAAAAAGACAAACATTGACATTAAAAGACAAACATTGACATAAAAAAGACAAACATTGGCTTTAAAAAGACAAACGTTGGCATTAAAAAGACAAACTTTGACATTAAAAAGACAAACATTGACATTAAAAAGACAAACATCGATAGAAGAAGAAATGAAAAAAGAGAAAAGAGAGAGAAACGTCAGCAAGACAGAAAAGAGGCAAGAAGAAGAGAGAAATATATACACAGAGAAGATAGATAGATAGAGAGAGAGAGGCAGGTATTACAAGCAGTGGTAGCATCGCAGTCACTGCTAGTAGCAACACTGCTGCCGTTATTGGTGGCTCGTCGTTGACGATGATGAGAGACGAAATCCACCAGCAACATGACGATGAAGCCGAGCACGAGCGCACTGCCGGCCGCCGAATGCAGCTGGTCCGAGGAGGAAGCTCGAGCCACGTGAGGAACAACAGAGTGATCTCCCGTCTCACCTGTACACCCACGAGTGTCACGCCATCAATAAGCATTCTAGCACTAGCGATAAAATGGATGATACTTGGCGTAAAACAGCGTCATCACACGCCACGCTAGAACACTATTTCATCTCAACCAAGTCAAAACAAATAACAAACAAACAAACAAACAAACAAACAAACAAACGTATATTTACTATAGCGCCTGTAAAAACACGGGCGCGCATAACTTCAAGATGAACAACAAAGCGTAAATACATATATACATATACATACATACACAAACATGCACTTATACATATACATACATAACCAGCGTACTCAAACGTAACTGTAGTAAAAGATAGAAAATTCAACGTCACACTACAATTTAGCAGACACCATCATACATAAATACACACACAAACACACTGACACACACACACACTGACACACACACACTGACACACACACACACACACAAACACACACGACACACACACACACGCTGACACACACAAACGGACACACACAAACACAAACACACTGACACACACGGACACACACACACACACACACACACACAATGACATACTGACAGACACACACAAGCACACACACACTGACACACACACACACACACACACGCTGACACACATACTGACACACACACACTGACACACACACACACGCTGACACACACACGGACACACACACACACACACACTGACAAACACACACACAAACACACTGACACACTGACACACACACACACACACACACTGACACACTGACAAACACACACACAAACACACTGACACACTGACACACACGCTGACACACACTGACACACACACACACACACACACACAATGACATACTGACAGACACACACAATGACATACTGACAGACACACACAATGACATACTGACAGACACACACAAACACACACACACACACTGACACGCACACACACCGACACACACGCTGACACACACAAACGGGCACACAGTAGCACAAGCTCATTTGGCCGGTTAAACGAGTGAAAAAGATACACTTCTCTCGGAGCGAAAAATAAAACCGAAACACGTGCATTATCCCGCCTGCCACCTTTATCTACACCAATGACAAATAAATTGATATCTGAATTAAATGTAATATAAGAGCGCAACTTACCTCAGACATACGTGTGTAGATTCTTACATACATCCTCTGATTCATGTGTGTCAGTGTGTGTGTGTGTGTGTGTCAGTGTGTGTGTGTACTCACCATGAGTATGGTGCGCAGAAAGGAGTGCGTTCATGCCTTCTGGTATAATAACAGCCAGTGCCGTGCCTACCAACAAGCCAGCTCCCATCACAGATACGTACTTCAAACGCGCCTACACACACACACACACACACAGTAATAGTAAAGTGTGGGAGATCGAAAGGGACACACTAAAATCATTAGGCAGACCAGAGTGGTTATAGGGATAAAAAATACAGTTTCCCAAATAGGTCTATCCACATTTGGAATAGTCTTGAAAAGGATGTGTAGTGGAATCAAGCAGTATTGGACAATTTAAGCGTAGATTAGACAAAACAGTGGGTTTGACAGTCTTGCTCAGCTCCTGTACACTACAACTAGTGAGTACAACTAGTGAATACAACTAGTGAGTACAACTAGTGAGTACAACTAGTGAGTACAACTAGTGAGTACAACTAGTGAGTACAACTAGTGAGTACAACTAGTGAGAAAAACTAGTGAGTAAAACTAGTGAGTACAACTAGTGAGCACACACACACACACACACACACACACGCACACACACGCACACACACACACACAGACACACACACACAGACACACACACACAGACACACACACACACACACACACACACACACACACACACACACACACACACACACACACACACACACACACACACACACACACACACACACACACACACACACACACACACACACACACACACACACACACACACACACACACACACACACACACACACACACACACACACACACACACACACACACACACACACACACACACACACACACACACACACACACACACACACACACACACACACACACACACACACACACACACACACACACACACACACACACACACACACACACACACACACACACACACACACACACACACACACACACACACACACACACACACACACACACACACACACACACACACACACACACACACACACACACACACACACACACACACACACACACACACACACACACACACACACACACACACACACACACACACACACACAGGCATAACAGAACAATCACGACATGAAATTGATTGGTGTTTTTCAGTGCATGCTGGGTCAATAAGATGTTGCAAGACACGGCAGACTATGCGAATCTTCACTAATACCGCAAGATATTGCAAGAATACTGCAAGACATTGCAAGAACCAGTGAGAACAGTACTTGCCAGACGCCAATGATAGGGAATTTAAAGACTCACCTCCGAGAAGGACATAACAAGCGGCAGCAGACCGGCAATATAACATCCGACCAGCATGCACGCGCTGAACAACAAGATTGCCACGCCATTGTTCATCTGCTGGATGGAAAAACGCACCCGCTAATATAGGAGCACATATTTGCCACCGATCCAAGTGCGAATCAGCAGCAGAGGAAATAAAAAATATGGGAATAAAATATGGGAATAGTACTCTTGAGATCACATAATCCAAGGTTTCATTTCACCGATTAACCCATTTACGCCGAACGTATATAGAAATGTTGCCATTTTGCTCAAATTAAAGAATGTATTGCACTTGTTATACAATTAATAAGACAACTTGAATCCATGCGCCCTGTATTCTGTACAAGCCTTGCAAAATAATGACAGTGAAGCGGTTCCGGTAACAGAGTGAAACAATTAGCTACATGCTCGAATATGTGGCAATATGTCGAGTGTTGCGTTTCCGTAAAAACCTAAAAACACCCAAAAATCACCTTACTGTACTCTGCACAGATTGCAGAGGAAATCCAATGTTGAAGCAGTGTGACGCCTTCCTGTTGAAGAGACAAAACAATGTTAAAAGTTCACAGCCGAAAGCACCGAAGCTACAACATCTTTTATGAAAACAATTGCGAAATTTACGCCGCCATAGTCAGAAAATAAATTTGAAAAACACCACCTCATTACTAATCACAAAAAGATCATTGAGAACATACAAATTCAAAATACGTCACAAGACATAATGAAAACATGATTTGAATAGGAATTCAGAATTATGCTCAACAAAAATCACAATAAACAAGGAACAAACCAAATGCCACACACGCAATTCTAGTAATCCCTGCGTAATATTCGACACATATATGACTAAAATATGAAATTCTGTAGAGTCTACATTAAAACATGAAAATAGAATATTTGTCATGAATTATGCTAAATAATGTAACAACTATAGTCTGACTAATATTTTTCCTATGTCAAAAACTATTGTATTTCAATCACGAATCGTGTCTGACGTTTATAGCAAGGAGGTGTAGTGCTTTTATATTTAATTCGTTCTTGTTTCATGTTTTATCATTTTTAGAGCTTAGGCTCGTTGTGATGGCTGATTAGACAAATACTTGTGGAGCTCAGTTTGTCGGCTTTGATGCAAATAATACGACTGGAGTGCAATTTGTTATGACAATTGGAAGGTCGTGACCACTCGCCCAGGGCCATGAAGCTGGTCATTCAACGTGTCAGCAGTGCCAGTGTGTCAGGTTCGTGTAATCATGTGTGTGTGTGCGTGTGTGTAGTGTGTGTTTGTGAGTATGTTGTTGTTATTCGTGTCTTAAGCGCGCACCAGCCTGTTGAGACTATATGGCGCACCCCACTGTGCGCCCATCTACAGTGATGACTCCCAGTAGACTCAAGCGGAGGTGTTGATGAACGAACGCGGGCCAGGATTCGAACGGCCAACCTCTAACACGAGAGCTCAGCGCCTAACCACTTAGCTACTCGGGAGCTGTGTGTATTAATATGAATGTACATGTATACCCTTGTGATACATTTGTGTATACCCCTGTGAATGTTTGTGCCATATATGTGTGTCTGTTTGTACAATGCCACATTGTAATCATTGTACTTTATGCGCATCTGAGAAACATTGTGTGTAGAAATTGCGCAATATAGATGATTCAATACATTACATGTAAATAAAATGTGAAAAATGTACGGCTTACTTTTATGTTTGTCAATGACATGACACCTTCCCAACACGATCTCATTTTCACCAAAGACCAGGTCGGTAGCTTTCCTCAATTACCATTCAACTAGCTATATGTTATATTTATTATTATAAATATATAAATATATATATAAATAAATTAATATTTCATATGTATATTAATATGTATATCACTTAATTATAAGTGAAATTCAGTGTTAAATTGAGTAATTATTTTTGATGTTGTCAGTGGAAAAATGTAATGTCTTATTTATGTTTTTAATTCAATTATATATAATTATTTTGTGTATGCATTTTAATTTATGCGTTGTTTGTATTTTAAACACATCAAAAGCTTATAGTTACATGTGATTTTTCTTACATATTTTTTATAAAATTTTCTTAAAAACGAGATTTTGGCGTTGGTCTTTCATTTCTTGCTTTGTTCGTGACTTTTTTGTCATTTATATTTTGGGTCTATTTTTCTCATACGCCTCGTCTCATTGTTATGTCATATTGTTAATTGTTAGTTCTGTTTGTCAAGCTAATTAAATCACTAACATTCATCTCCACAACTGCATTATGTGCGTGTGTGCTTGTCTGTGTGCCTGCCTGTCTGTATGTGCGTGTGTGTAGTCAATTAGCATACGCTTATTGCATTTGCTGTCTACCTAACACACCAACTCACACACTAGCACACTGGCACACACACACACACACACACACACTGGCACAGGCGGTGGTTGGTAGTGTTGTGTTTTGTGGTTGAAATTAGTGAAGTTGTCGGTGTGTTTTTTCACGTCGTTCAGTGCAGTTTTCACGTGACAAATATGACATGACACTGTCGCTTGCTCTGCCACTGGTGATGTTATTTGTTCATTCACACTGATATTTTCCATTGCATTGAACAATTATTTCGCCGCGTCTCATTGTGTGTGTGTGTGTGTGTGTGTGTGTGTGTGTGTGTGTGTGTGTGTGTGTGTGTGTGTGTGTGTGTGTGTGTGTGTGTGTGTGTGTGTGTGTGTGTGTGTGTGTGTGTGTGTGTGTGTGTGTGTGTGTGTGTGTGTGTGTGTGTGTGTGTGTGTGTGTGTGTGTGTGTGTGTGTGTGTGTGTGTGTGTGTGTGTGTGTGTGTGTGTGTGTGTGTGTGTGTGTGTGTGTGTGTGTGTGTGTGTGTGTGTGTGTGTGTGTGTGTGTGTGTGTGTGTGTGTGTGTGTGTGTGTGTGTGTGTGTGTGTGTGTGTGTGTGTGTGTGTGTGTGTGTGTGTGTGTGTGTGTGTGTGTGTGTGTGTGTGTGTGTGTGTGTGTGTGTGTGTGTGTGTGTGTGTGTGTGTGTGTGTGTGTGTGTGTGTGTGTGTGTGTGTGTGTGTGTGTGTGTGTGTGTGTGTGTGTGTGTGTGTGTGTGTGTGTGTGTGTGTGTGTGTGTGTGTGTGTGTGTGTGTATTTATTTGTATTTGTATTTAACCATGTATTGCCACACACAAATATACAATGTTCAAACAATAAATATCACAATTGGCAAAAGACCCGTCGAGCTAATGCTCATAGACAGGCTTACATTTCACTTGTACAGGTGGAAATAATGCTATCAAACCAGGTTATTTATACACAAGTACATACATGCACATGCGCGCGCGATCACATATAAACACTATTCATATACAATGATACACAACAAACATATAACCATACCTACCACAGTCTACCATACATATTCGTACACATATTCTCATACACATATACACATGAAACAATACGCAAACATACGGCTATATGCAAACAAAGTGCACGCGTATACAACTCCCATACTCGTCTCCGTACATATGACCATACAACACCTAACACGTATTCAATTACATACGCGCATTTGATACACATACCCACACATACACACAATGCGCAAACAGACAAATATTTTGGAAGCAAACACATAAAGATACAATCGTAGACAACAAGATACAGATATACACACAACATACCAATACCTCATGCATAAACACATTCATACATATCTATTCTCTTTCCAAGATTCATATTTATTCATAAATTCACGAATACGTAACAATTGATAGCAAAACAAAACTACATCATGCAACTTTTGACCTGAGTTAAGTCGGTAAATTTTTATAATAAGCATTTATAGCTTGTTTTATTTTCTCCACGTCGCTCTCAATATATAACAATTCCTTCACAGACATCGGTAAACCATTCCACAACTGAGGCCCGTAATACAGAATACTGTACTTGAATAACATTGTTCGAAATCTTGGTGGAGTTAAATTATAACTACTTCGTGTACTAATTACAGTGCTTTCCCGAGTGAATATGTTGTGTTTACGGTTTTTGCATTTGAGATTTTTACTGATGAGTATGATCAAGAATTTGTTTCGAATTGTGTGGAATTGTTGAATTTTTAAATTTTGGTAAATATCGCTGATAGATCCGAATTTATTTTTGTGAGCAATGCATCGTAAAACTCGGTGTGTGTGTGTGTGTGTGTGTGTGTGTGTGTGTGTGTGTGTGTGTGTGTGTGTGTGTGTGTGTGTGTGTGTGTGTGTGTGTGTGTGTGTGTGTGTGTGTGTGTGTGTGTGTGTGTGTGTGTGTGTGTGTGTGTGTGTGTGTGTGTGTGTGTGTGTGTGTGTGTGTGTACTCACAGTTGTAGTTTACAGGAAATGAGCAGGGCTCAGACTGTCCTGTCTCCATACCCACATTTATCTAACCTATGCTTGAACTGTGCTATACTGTTTGATTGAACTATTTCTTTACCCAAACGGTTCCATATATCTATACACCTACTTGGGAAACTGTACTTCTTTATATCCCTTAATACCCGGGTTTGCTGTAGACATTTATTGTGTCCCCTATGGTCCCTCGTACTCCAAACCACCCAATCTTTCCTATCCAATCGTTCCATACCAAGGCTGTGCTTGAAAACGTTTATTAAATCCCCCCTTAACCTTCTCTTTTCCAGTGACGACAACCCAATTTTCTCTAACCTTTTTTCATAGTTCAACGAACTCAATGATGTTAACAGCTTAGTCGCTACTTTTTGGACTTTCTCTAACCTAGCGATATGTTTTTTATTGTGTGTGTGTGTGTGTGTGTGTGTGTGTGTGTGTGTGTGTGTGTGTGTGTAGTGGAGGGCAGGGTGGTGAGTAGTATTGGTGCTGGTCTGTGTGTTCTGGTGGGAGTGGCTCGCAATGACGGACATGAGGATGCTAAATACATGTACGTACAATCAGCCTAGTGCTATTACCATATATACGCTTTTCATTGCTATTCAACTGCATATACAATTTTTGCTGTAATTATTAAGAGGTGCCGTTGTGATGTCTAGCACGAGATTGATTGTCTGTTGATTTATATGTCGTGTAATTTAAACTGTTTTGGCATTATCGATTTAACAAAGAGTAAGAATTGTGTGGAATTGAGTGAAGCGTTTGTTCTTTAATTTTTGTTTTTAATATATCTTTTTATATAAACACGGCAAGTTTTTACAACAACAATGAAGGAGAACAAAGAAAAATATATATGTTTGTGTGTGTGTTTATCACTGCATGATTGTGTGTGTATGTGTGTATGTATTTTGTCGTTATCAATCGTATACTTAATGTTGCTTTATTTATAGAAATCCCGACTATTGTAGAGACAGAGATAGGGAGAGATATATAATGTTAGCAGAGAGAGAGAGAGAGAGAGTACACAGTCACATAATTATCAGTGTTGCACGTGCGAGAAATATATCACAGTGTGTGTGTTGTGATTTATCTAGCTGTGAGGTCCCGCGAGCACACACACTGACACACACACACACACACACACACACACACACACACACACACACACACACACACACACTACATGACAATCAGTCCAGTTTATTTATGCTGTGTGCCTCTGTGTGTGTGTGTGTGTGTGTGTTGTGACGTAATATCTGTGTGTGTTTGTCAAATAAGTGTCGTGTTAATTGATTGATGTTGGTGGACATCATTGTGTGTGTGTGATGTCATTATTACATCATTGTGTGTGTGATGTCATATGATGTAGTCATTATGTTGGCTCATTCCCTGGTCTTATAATTCGCACTGTGTTGTACACCACACTGTCACAATACCACAACTCAATGTTCACCGTTATATACACTCTGACACACACACTCAAACTAACACACACTGACACACACACACTCTGACACACTGACACACACACACACACTGACACACTGACACACACACACACACTGACACACACTGACACACACATACATACTGACTCACACACACACACACTGACACTCAAACTAACACACACTGACACACACACACACACACATACATACACACACACTGACACACACACACACACTGACACACACACACTCACACACACATGCATACATACACACTGACACACACATACATACATACACACTGACAGACTGACACATATACACACAGTGACACACACACACATACACACTGACACACACATACATACTGACTCACACATACATACATACACACAGTGACACACACACGCTGACGCTGACACTGACACACACATGCATACATACACACTGACACACACACTGACACACTGACACACACATACATACTGACTCACACATACATACATACACACAGTGACACACACGCTGATACTGACACACAGGCACACACACTTATATTTTTTTCTGTTGTCATACTGTGCTGTTTATTGTGAGCAATAATCTATGAACTATGAAATGACACACACATTGTTCATTGTGCTTACATTGAGACACGAAAAGTTGCTGATCTGAGATGAGACCTGGGTCAACACCCAGAGCAGCACACTACTGCATGCTGCAATATGTGTGTGTGTGTGTGTGTGTGTGTGTGTGTGTGTGTGTGTGTGTGTGTGTGTGTGTGTGTGTGTGTGTGTGTGTATGTGTATGTCAGTGTGTATGTGTATGTGTGTGTGTGTGTGTGTGTGTGTGTGTGTGTGTGTGTGTGTGTGTGTGTGTGTGTGTATGTGTATGTCAGTGTGTATGTGTATGTGTGTGTGTGTGTGTGTGTGTGTGTGTGTGTGTGTGTGTGTGTGTGTGTGTGTATGTCAGTGTGTATGTGTATGTGTGTGTGTGTGTGTGTGTGTGTGTGTATGTGTATGTCAGTGTGTATGTGTGTGTGTCAGTGTGTGTGTGTGTGTGTGTCAGTGTGTGTGTGTGTGTGTGTGTTTTTTTTTACGGACTAAACACGTGTATATACATGGCCATACGTATAATACATATGCATAATGCATAATGTAGTGCTGTAATGTTCCCATGTTACTGTACTTGCCTGTAATTAATAATAATGATTATAATAAGGGTAAGCATGTTATGTGTGTGTGTGTATGTGTGTGTGTGTGTGTGTGTGTGTGTGTGTGTGTGTGTGTGTGTGTGTGTGTGTGTGTGTGTGTGTGTGTTTTTTTTTACGGACTAAACACGTGTATATACATGGCCATACGTATAATACATATGCATAATGCATAATGTAGTGCTGTAATGTTCCCATGTTACTGTACTTGCCTGTAATTAATAATAATGATTATAATAAGGGTAAGCATGTTATGTGTGTGTGTGTATGTGTGTGTGTGTGTGTGTGTGTGTGTGTGTGTGTGTGTGTGTGTGTGTGTGTGTGTGTGTGTGAGTGTGTGTGTGTGTGTGTGTGCACTTGGAGGTGTCGCAAGTTACTGAACGTGCGTATGTTTGACGGAAGTGAGGGGGCACGGTGGGGTGGCAGTGTGATGCAGTGTGGTCTCGAGCTGCTGTGTGTCAGTCAATTCACTTTGTACGGTCGATTGAAGGGTAACAAGCCAGACTTCAGTCATGCCATGCCCGGCGACCAAGCGGCCAAGTTCTACGCTGACTTCCTTCAGCAACTTCGCTCCTCCTACCAGCCACACCTGGTCAAGGGTGCGTTCATCACTCACGCGCTCATGTGGGCTGGTGCTTTCTTAGCTGTTCAACTGAATGTGGCGTTTCAACCGAGGTTGGAAGAGTTGCCAAGTGGGAAGCTAGAGATAGGACAGAACAGGACAAATACGTGTTTTATCAATTCAAATTCGTTTATTTTTGTTTCTAATGATATCTTGAAATTTAGTTTGATGTAACAACTGAATTTATTGAATTTATCAGTGCTGTTGCGGGGGAAATAAAGACGTGGCTCATTAAGAAGTGGGGAATCAGTGGGAAAAGGGGTTAAGAAACACTTCGAGATAATGCGTATGCTTATGTGGAGCTTTTCAATCAACTGAAATCGCAAGCATCTCCATGTTATAATGCACGTGTTTTCCTCACTAATCTGTACAACAATATCGCATGTTTTTTGCCTTATTTCAGATGGTATTTTCGGCGGTAAAATGGAGGTATCTCTGGTGAATGACGGGCCCGTGACTATCGTTCTAGAGTCACCCCAG
Organism: Sacculina carcini; assembly: GCA_916048095.2. Classification (NCBI taxonomy): domain Eukaryota; kingdom Metazoa; phylum Arthropoda; class Thecostraca; family Sacculinidae; genus Sacculina; species Sacculina carcini. The sequence goes on along the minus strand of OU696571.1, from coordinate 519,899 downwards.
ACTGCGTCACATTTGTCTGAACAGTGAAGATTGTGGGTGCGTGCGGTATTTGGCTGATGTGTGCTGCGTGTGTTGTATTGGTGGTCGTTTGTGATACATGCACTCGTGAAATGAACAATAAATATTCCTCTGTATGTTATGTGATTTTACTGTGAAAATCGTTGTTTTATTGTGTGAAAATTAATCAAATGACAGGTGACAATTTTTATTTTGCATTTATTATTTATTAAATTAATATTTAATTATAGTTGTAATTTAATAACGGCTTATTAAATTACAACACACACATTTCAATGAAAACTATATTGCGTAAAGTATTATTTTTCACATTTTTTTTTCGTGCATTGTTACTTTATGCTATGCTCGTTTTGATGATAATTTACCCAATGAACTGAACTCAGTATAATTATCGGGGGGCATAATTGCATATTCATACCACCAGTCAATTTGTCCGGGGGGTACATATACCCCTCAATACCCCCATAATCTACGATCATGATTGTTTGACTAACAAAAGCTCAATTGAATCGCTCGCTGGGTTTTGCAAACATTCATTCACTCGCTCGGTGAAGCATCTCATCGTGAATTCAATGGGCCCGAGTTGGTCGAATTGGCAGCGAGTTGGACTGTGCTGGCACGTGCAGCCACCATCAGTGACGCATCCAGAGTGCAATTTTGGGGGGGTGAAATATGTTTTGGGGACGATCAGTCATGTACATGCATCATTAGGCAACATCTTTGCGGCAACTGGAAATTCTACAGAAACACATTTTTACTTTTTTAAGTAAACATTTTAATTATGAGGAGTTGATAGAAACATTGGGGGGGGGGTGTCAGCGCCCTTGAGTCCCCCCCCCCAATGACCACCACTCCAATATATCTCCACCCTTAGCTGATTTATTTCAGCTATTTCCTTCTGTTTTTTTCTTGTTCGGTTTTTATGTGTCGAGCCAGTCGGAGACGATACAAACACACACACGACTTGCAATGATCACAACACTGCGACAAACAACACACAAACGCACACGGTTTGATTACGCTCGTGTTTGTTTGTTTGTTTGTGTGTTTGTTTTCAAGTCTGTGTGTGTGTGTGTGTTTTGTGACCGCTGTTGCCATGTCTGTCTTCGCCGTTGACAGATTGATTATATCTGTTTGTATCTGTCGTATGTGTGTGTGTGTGTGTGTGTGTGTTGGTATATTATTGTGGGGCGGGGGGATGGGGGGGGGGCAGATGGTGGCAGGCACGTGCGGTCACACATTAACCCCGTCCTTGATCATCTCCGGGGATTTCTGTCGGCAGGCAATTTCACACCGCCGTGTTCATATATCATGTGTGTGTGTGTGTGTGTGTGTGTGTGTGTGTGTGTGTGTGTGTGTGTGTGTGTGTGTGTGTGTGTGTGTGTGTGTGTGTGTGTGTGTGTGTGTGTGTGTGTGTGTGTGTGTGTGTGTGTGTGTGTGTGTGTGTGTGTGTGTGTGTGTGTGTGTGTGTGTGTGTGTGTGTGTGTGTGTGTGTGTGTGTGTGTGTGTGTGTGTGTGTGTGTGTGTGTGTGTGTGTGTGTGTGTGTGTGTGTGTGTGTGTGTGTGTGTGTGTGTGTGTGTGTGTGTGTGTGTGTGTGACACTTGGCATCTGACTGTGCAACGAAAACACCCACACACACACACAACACGTGTACACACACACACGCAGAGGAAGAAGACAAACAAGAAGAGAAGAGAGAGACAGGTGGGTTATTCAGCATTACATGAGATATATTCACTATTGTGGCATTGTCTCTGCTCTGGTTATTTCTCACATCACCAACTATCCTTCGACGTTCGTTCATAAGTTATTGACAAGCACTTGCTTACACTTGAGACCGCTCATGACCATCGCTCCTGCTGGTCATGTATTTTATTCCACTACAACCAGACTCATGGTCGAGTCGTCGGCCACTAAACCGGCTCCCTATTACTTACTGTTACTTACTGTTACTCACTATTACTTACTGTTACTTACTATTACATAATGTTACTTATTGCTACTTACTATTACTTAGTGATACTTACTATTACTTACTGTTACTTAATATTACTTACTGTTACTCACTGTTGCTTAATATTACTTACTTTTACTCACTGTTAATCACTATTACTTACTGTTACTCACTATTACTTACTGTTACTTACTGTTACTCACTATTACTTACTTTTACTCACTATTACTTAATGTTACTTAATATTATTTACTGTTACTTAATGTTACTCACTATTACTTACTGTTACTCACTATTACTTAATATTACTTACTGTTACTTAATATAACTTGATATTACTTACTTCAACTTAATATTACCTTCTGTTTTCATATTGACAATGGAGGCTAGTCATCCTACAGAATTAGAAAAATTATCTGTTCCAGTGCGGATGAGCAGCTTGTTGACCCACCATCATCTAGCCATTGTTATTCAACTATGCCAGGGTTCTACACCGGAGATGATCTCATCCCTCGGTGTGCGAAACTAGTTCCTAAGGGGTGTGAAGAATGCTCTGAAAAAATAAACAACGTAAGTATTTGCCTATGATTTGTATTTTCCCTGGACATTTTCTCTCTCACAGGAACTAACCTGTATCAGTAAATATTGAATAAAAAAGTTGTGTTATTTCACTCGTTTGTATTTTTATCTTTACCATATAGCTATGAGAATCCAGTTAATGTGAAATCTGACTCCTTATTTGAAAAAGATGCGAACAATGGAAAAGGTTGAGAACCACTGATTTATTCAAATCCTTGTTTTTCGTTGTTTCCAGTCCGTTTACGTAATTTATCAGTTTGTCTCTTGAATATTACGTTCTTGTGTTGCTAATAGACTTTGTTGTTGTGTGTTGTTGTTTGTTAATACATGAGATGATAGCAAGGAACGGATCGAGTGGGACTGGATTGTTTTTAAACGCTTTCCTTATAGCAGTGTGGAAAAGTGAAATGGTTTGGAAAACAAGTAAAATATATCATTCAAGGAGAGTCTGGATAAATCTTGATTTAGAGACGGGACAGCTCGAGCTGAAGCTCATACTCCGTAATGCACACACACATACAGACACGTTGACATACTCATGTACACCCACACACATACAAACATACGTACATATACACTAATGCATGGAGCAGAGAGCCTCAGAAGCACCAGTATTAGGAGAAAATGTGCTTGTGTGTGTGTATGTGTGTGTGTGTGTGTGTCAGTGTGTGTATTGCTGGCTGCAACGCGTCAAAACACGGCCTGTCGCATGATCAATGATCAATGATCATTTATCATTGACGCTTGAAGCTTTCTCCCCGCACTGAAACTGACACACACACACACACACACAGATATCAGATGAAAGCAGTAGCCCAGGACAATGCCAACATTCCTCTTGTAACAGGTAAACACCGCACGCATACATGATGCTCTCGACAACAAAATATTCGTCCCAAGTGGAAAACTGCCTCTTTTGTCAGCTTGCATGTATGTATGTATGTGTGTGTGTGGGTGTATATATATATATGTGTGTGTGTGTGTGTTTGTGTTTGCATGTTTGTGTGTGTCAGTGTGTGTATCAGTGTGTGTGTGTATGTGTCAGTGTGTGTGTGTGTGTGTGTGTATGCGTGTGTGTCAGTGTGTGTGTGTGTCTGTGTATGTGTGTGTGTGTGTGTGTGTATGTGTGTATACATGTGTGTATGTCTGTGTGTGTCAGTGTGTGTTTATGTGTGTATACATGTGTGTATGTTTGTGTGTGTCAGTGTGTGTGTGTGCAAGCTTGCTAAGTTGTTTGGTGATTTATAGCACTGTATCAAAGCAGAATTCTAGTCAGAAAGACTCACTGTGTAGTTTCCAGTGTAAAATATCACATAACAAGATATAAAGTATGCCTAATAACAGCACAATATACACCAACAAGACAACAGCACTCATATAATACACAGCAACTCTCATACCCACTAGTGTGATTCACTGAAATGTTCCCGATGCGAGTAGTTTGTGCTGGTGCCTCGATTGTGTTGTTTTGCGTTTCAATGTTTCAGCCAAAATGTACAGTGGCTGTTACATTTACGGGTGTTAACTGAATTGATAGGTGTAAAGTATAGTAAGTAATTAAATTGCTTTATTGTACTCCAATAAGTTGGCTTTTCAGTACAATTTCAAACAATATATATATATATATATATATATATATATATATATATATATATATATATATATATATATATTGTGTGTTCAGTATACAAAATATATATGTATATAATAACAGCACAATATATGTATATGTATATATGTATATGTATATGTGTATATATATGTATATATAATATATATATGTATACAGTGTGTGTGTGTGTGTGTGTGTGTGTGTGTGTGTGTGTGTGTGTCAGTGTGTGTGTCAGTGTGTGTGTCAGTGTGTGTGTGTGTGTGTGTGTGTGTGTCAGTGTGTGTGTCAGTGTGTGTGTCAGTGTGTGTGTGTGTGTGTGTGTGTGTGTGTGTGTGTGTGTGTGTGCATGTAAAGGCAAAACGTATCTGTCTGTATTTATTCCGTGTGCGTGGTGATTGTCAATACACTTCTGAATGATAAAAAAAAACAAAAAACAACACTCATACGCTCCGCAATAATGTTACACTGCTACATTTGCAGTGTAGCTTTCGTTCAATGTAATTCAGCCTGTAATGTTAATTATTATTATTAATTACACAGGTAAATCCAGTAGCATGAGGGAAGAGTGCAAGTGCACTATTACCACCCTGCGGTGGCCCCATGTGTACTGGAAACGCCCAAATGATGTAGAGAGAGAAAGAGTTGGAAAACAAAATAATAAATAAAAAACAATAAAGAACATATAACACTCCATAATATCACTCCGCCCACCCTACTCAATAAATAACAACAATCAACAATAATCAAATAATGTAATTATATAAATTACAAGCATTTATTATGTTTTGTGTATATGAAGAATATGAGAGCGTTTCGGTGTGTTTATAGCGTGAGGCTTGTACTGTAGTATTGGTGAGGACCCCAATGCTTCACCCTGGCTAGCTGTAGTAGTGAGCAGCGCTGAATTCTGCCTTGTGACAGCAGAACTTCACCACGTGCCCCATCACGTTCCACTCACACTGACATTCTCGGGGAAAAACTGGACTTCGAGCAGCATCAGCGGTCCATGCGTCTCTTGTGATACCATCTCTCCGCTCCCAATGTCCCAATCTACGCTATCACACACACACACACACGCACACACATGTGTGTGTGTAGATGTGTATAGACTTGATAGTGGCTGTCGCATCGACCAAGCTAGCAATCTGATGAACTAGGCCGTTATTTTCATATTGCACTGCAATGCTGCAATGCTGCTGCTCAGCGCGTGAGATTGAGAGATCATGAGAACAATGATCAGACGAGAAACGACAATCATATGCTCGTGTAAAATTTACACACTCACACACCTCATATGAACTCGTCTAATTTGACATATATAAGTGATTTTTGTAATATCAAGTGCTCGATAATATTTCGCACGGAATTTTCTATCAGATTATTTTTACAGTATAAGAGAGTAGTTTAGAAATATTTCATCATAGTTGATCTTAATAAGCAAACACTTTCAAAGTTTTAAACTCTTTTTTCTTTTTTTTAAACTTTTAATCATTAAGTATTTTATAGAACCCAATGTAGACAAGCTCTCCTATGAATTAAACACTTTTACTATAGAAAAAATAGTTTGCCGTTTTTTAGACTATTATTCCTGCTTTTGACGGCATTAAAAAGGGAGTTATTTTTCTGCGCACCTCTTATCGGCGCACGCCAGGTTCCCACAGCCAGCGAACACAACACTCCCGCCATCTAGCGAGAAAATGGTCGTATTCTGCTGGAGGTACACCAGTTTCGTGCGTGCTATGCGTGTCGTAGTGTTGTGTGCTGTGCGTGTGTTTATGCAGGCCTTAAGACAAATATGAATTTCTACGACAAGATTAGTGGTTCTGCTCAGTGAGGGGTGCGATATGTGGCTTCATATAGCCCGCTCTTGAATAATATGTCTGTGCTGTTTGTGTGCGTATTGCTGCTGCCAAATATCTATGGCTTCACGCAGAAAGGTGAGAGTACGTCACTGATGATTGCGTGTGCTCAATGCTTTATCTGTAAAATGTGTGCTGCAGTTCTCGTGCCTTGTGTTGCCTGCGTTCCTCCATCGTGCAAAATTCGCATCTTACTCGGCGTAACTGATTGATTTTATTTGTAAACTTATTTGGTCTAATAATTTATTATGAATAATTTAAAATAATGAGATACCTCAACAAGCAATTGACATACGAAGCTCTGACACAAATATTTTTCAAAGAAAATATCAGAAATAAGACATTTATGAGTAAAATTCAAGAATGTAAAATTATGGAATCATAGAACGTGTGAAGTGCTGCGTGCCATATATCACGAGGCTAAAATTCAGCAAAAAAAACAATTGAAAATTATTGCTCAGTTTAATTATCTTTTTGTGTCTGTATCAACATTTGCTTAATTACATGATTTATTCATTTAATTGACCGTAAGTGTAAATTTCATTTTCTGGTGAATATATAAATAATTCGTGTTTTCACTTGAGTATATAAGACAGTATTTCATTTGTTGAATAACATTCGGACAAAAATGGATCCAGTAAAAAAAATTGTTATTAACAAAACCAAAGAATATATATAATAATATTTATATATGAATATATATATATGAGTATTTATATAAGAATACTTATATAAGAATATTCATATATGAATATTTATATAAGAATATTCATATGAGAATATTTTGAATTATATTAGTTTTTAAATATGCCAAATTGTTCAAATTTATACTTCAATATCGCAAGAACATTTCCCTTATGACTCGCTAATATATTGACGCAAGTATTTGGTTGATCAAATCATGTTTCCGCTACAAATTACCCGAATTCGCCTGTTCCTAACTGAATTCACTCACACAACTAACTTGTGAGCATTTCAATTGTGTTAATCGGGAATTTGTTCAAGCGGATTATCTCTGGGGCAGAGCTGAACTAGAATAAGCACGTGTTTTTCGAGAATTCATCAAACACTCGTTGTTCGTGCCACTCGCTCTTGAAAGATAGGCGATTCAGTGTGTTTTTTAGCAGCGTAGTCATCAGTGAAATAGTTCATTAAGTGCACATCAAAGTGTTTCTTCCAAGCAAATTATAAACCACACGCGAACATTTTCGTCCCAGCAGAAAATTCCAAGTTAATCTGAGTGTGCACTAATTCTGGTCGCTTTCCGAAAAATGCCTTTATCTACTTAACTTGAGCGAGTTATTAAAATGAGCTGGCAGAAATCTTATAAAAACAGTCTATCGACAAAAATATATCTTATTAAACTGAACTTTTTTCGAGCGAATTATAACCTGCTTCTGAAGTGTTTGATGTTTGAAATTAAGCGGAAATTTTGCTTAAATTTCGTCTTAAAATCTGGCTATCAATCATACTGTTTTATCATGCCAGTGTTTTTATTCGTATTATATTAATACATATCATCTCACGTTGCGTAGCTCTACACTACACGTGAGAAAGTTACATCAAGTGTTCGCAAATAGTTCATGTTTGTCTCAGTTTTTTATTGAAAAAAATAACCGACCGAAACTGAATTTCCCACGTGCCAAGCATCCGCGCTATCCTCAGTTAAGTTTTAACAAAAATTTCAACACATTTATCATGTATTGTACGCTTGAATTACGTTCCTGATAAACGTATATCCCATTTTCTACCTGATATTTTTCACTCCCCAGTCCAATAAGTCTTCTTAGCCGTCTTGACATCTCAACCATCATGATGACTCCTTCAGCTGCACTCCTGCGTGTATGTTTGTGTTCATAATTGTGCGTGTGATAGCGTACTTGCCACTTGCTTGACTACGGTGTTTGTGTCTGTGAACAAAAACCTGGTGATCGAGTCAGCCAGAGGTGCCTGTCTCTCTCGCGCGCGCGTGCAGGTCGCGTGCTAACTACAGTGCCAAATTAGAGGTGGTGTTTGCCAGGGGCGCTCCGTTGTCGCGCCGGCTTTGAAAGTCTAAATTACATTGAAATGACTGTGATTAGCAGCTGGTGTGTGTGTGTGTGTGTATGGCGCCCTCTGGTGGTGCGGCGTTGAACTACGCTCAAAACAATAATTAGCCGATGTATTTCTTCAGACCAATTCCTCACAAACCTCATATTGCAAATTGCAAATTGCAATAGCTCATCCCAACTGGCTTCTAATTCAAGCGGGTTTTCATTCTAATAGATAGCCTGTGTATGTGTGTGTGTATGTGTGTGTGTGTGTGTGTATGTGTGTGTGTGTGTATGTGTGTGTGTGTGTGTGTGTGTGTGTGTGTGTGTGTGTGTGTGTGTGTGTGTATGTTTAAGGGTGTGTACATATTGACAAATTCCTGCGAGTAAGTGATCCATGAAATTAGCAATGTTTTTCTTGTAGTGTGAAATTCAGTTGGACTTCACTGTAGCTCGACTGTATCACTGTATCGCTGTATCACTGTACTGTATCATTGTATCACTGTATCACTGTATCACTGTATCACTGTATCACTGTGTCACTGTATCACTTCATCACTGTATCACTGTATCACTGTATCACTGTATCACTGTATGTATGCATGAGTATACTGACACACACTGACATATACCTTTGCACTCAGATTAATAGGATACAATGTAATGGGAGATAACAGAAAATACCATTATGTAGAAGTTACGTGTGGAATATGTCGTTTTCATGCTAAGGTTTTTTTTGCAAATTTGTCTAGCAAATCGGCTGCAACTACAACAAGCGTTTATTCCGCTCAATCTAATTACTTTTCCACACACTGACACACACACGCACGCAAACACACTGATACATACACACACACACACACACACACCGCAGCAAGCAATCCAATGAAATGAAATCACTCAACGATGCATAACAATGTGTGTGTGTGTGTGTGTGTGATTGTAAATGTATGTGAGCTATTTAAACATTAATCGTACTTGCTGCTTAATGCATGTTTGTGTGTGTGTGTGTGTGTGTGTGTGTGTGTGTGTGTGTGTGTGTGTGTGTGTGTGTGTCAGTGTGTGTGTGCACTAGGCTGGTATGAAAGCGGCGATGTCCCTTGGTGCATGTAAACTTTGGCTAGGCGCATTACCAACACAATTATGCCTCTGTGTGTGTGTGTATGTTTATATATATGTTTGTCTGTACGTATATGTGTGTGTGAGTGTATATTGTCGATTAATACGTGAACGTTGATTGTGTATTGTTGGTGTTGTCCTTGACAAACAGCATACAGCAGAACATCGACATATTGCACAACTTAGCTGACATAGGTCACATACACACACACACACACACACAGACACACACACACACACACACACACACATACACACACACACACACAGACACACACACGCACACAGACAGACATACAAACGAGGCAGTGGTTAGATTTAGAATTACGCGACTAGATCTAGTTAAACATGCCCAGCACGTTCATCATGTGTTGACCGTGTGTATTGGTGACTACGAACACACTGACACACACTGACACACACACTGACACACACTGACATACACTGACACACACACACTGACATACACTGACACACACACACTGACATACACTGACACACACACACTGACACACTGACATACACTAACATACACACACTGGCACACACACTGACACACACTGAGATACACTGACACACACACACACACTGACACACACACTGACATACACATACATACTAACTAACATACACACGGACACACTTACACACTAGCATACACTGACACACTGACACACACATACACACTGACACACACACTGACACACACATACACACTGACACACACATACACACACTGACACACACAATGGCACACCCTCAAGCAAACAGTCGCAGTATCTAAAAAAATACTTATGGCATGTGTATGCAAGAATTAACGTTTTAGAAAAGAAAAGTCGCTGAGTAACAAAAAAACATCCAGTGGCGGATTCAGAGTGCTATTTTGGGAGGGCTAAATCTTGGGGGCGATCAGTCATATACATGCATCATTATTTAACGTCCTTGTGATAATGCTTATATCAACAAGTTTTACAGAAATTTGTTTTTCTTGACTTCTTTTAGTGAACCTCTTGGTTATGAGGAGTTGATGGAAAAACTGGGGGGCTTCAGCTCCCTGAGTGCCCCCTCTGCATCCACCAGTGGACTTATTCACTTATAGTTGTCGAGTTTATTTGTGCCAGCGTGAATTTTATTTGTAACTGTTTGTCAGATCGCTTTCATACATCACACACACACACTGGACAATTTACAATTTATGACTGGAAGTTGCCCCAGGGCGTATAATTTGGCCAGAAACAAGACAATTTATAATATTTTAGCTAGCATATTAATATTGTCCATTTTGTACAATGGTGGCGCGAGGAATTTTACGATGGGGGGCTGAAGGGGGCTTGGCGAAACATGAAGAGCTACACTCGAACTCTGACTACATCTATATATATATCTATAAGAGATCCTCTGATCCTGATCTTTTGGTGGTATATTTATATTTCCCTATTGGATAAGCTTTTTGCTTTTTCATTCATTATATTTTATTAATACTTCCGCACGACGGGCAGGCTTAAATACGAGGCTGTTCGAGGGAAAATATTTTGCCACATCTAAAATAAAAACATTCATATTTAGACTTTCCTATTGGTTAAGACTTTTTATGGGCTTACTTTTTCTTTTTAAATTTCGAATCGTTTTTAATTAATTCAATGTTTATTTTACTTTATTTATTTTTCTGCACAACGGGCGGGTTTTAATGCTAGATGGTGATGTTAAGTTATAAATATATTTTGAAGACATTATGATACAAAAGTTTGGTCACTTTTCATTGTTTTGTGTCTGAGTTCTGAAATATTTAGCACGACGGGCAGGTTTAAATATGAGGCGGTTTAGGCAAACTATTTTGTCAAAATAATATACAAATATAGAAATTTAGACTTTTTATGGGTTTACTTTTTATTATTTTCTTTATTAATTCATTTTTATTTTCTCTTATGAATTGAATACAAATTTAATAGTATGAATTTTTCCGCACGACGGGCGGGTTTACATGCTAGAATTTTCATTGTTTGTTACGTGTTTGTGTTCTGAATTATTCTGCACGACGGGCAGGTTCAAATGTGAGGCGGATTGAGGGATAATATTTTGTCAAATTTAAAATAAAAATATTCAGATTTAGAGTTTTTTATTGGTGGGCGTATATACAGGTTATATTTTTTGCTATTTAATTAAGAAATTATCTGTCTGTCTGTGTATGTATGCTTGAATATGAGGTGACATAATTGCGCGGGTTCAATGGTATAGATCATGGGCTTCAAACGCAAACGAAGCGATGGCTCATTTTTATGAAATAAAAATGTCCCGCGGGCAGCAACTATAGACAATATAACGTTCAATTTCACCGTATAGAATGAATTCATCTACAAAAATAACAGATTTGACTTCCAGATCCAGAACGGATCGTATTCGAGTTCTGAATTATTCCGCAAGACGGGCGGGTTTAAATATGACGCAGGTTGAGGGAAAATATTTTGTCAAATTAAAAATACAAATAATGAAATTTAGACTTTTCAATTGATTAAGATTTGTAGGAGTTTCCCCTTTCTTGCAATATTTTTATTAATTAAATTTGAATTTCATTATATTAATTGTTCCGCACAACGGGCTGTTCTTAGGCTAGGCGGGTTTTAGGCTTTTCTATTGGTTAATATTATCATGAGTTTACCTTTTTCTTTTTTAATTTGTATTCGTTTTATTTTATGAGTTGAATATTTAGTTTACTTTATTAATTGTTCCGCACGATGGGCGGGCTTATATGCTAGTCTATATACATAAAGAGATCCTCTGTGTGTGTGTGTGTGTGTGTCTGTGTGTGTGTGTGTGTGTGTGTGTGTCGTTGTGTGTGTGTGTCCCACCCTCCTTGGTCCATTTTCTATCAGGTACTACTCGACCACCAATTGGCCTACACGCTAACAATTTATACCATTACGTTTGAAAATTTGTTGTCTACACGACAGGTTAAATTTTAAATTTTAAAAATGAAACTAAAAAAAGTTATAGCGGTGAAAAAACAAAATGAACCCTGAAAAATGCGAAAATTTTGGTCAATATTCTGCCATGGAGATCTCTTAAACCAGAAATGGTACAGCTATACAGATTATACCTCTGTGTAGAGAATTTTCCGTTATACAAAATAGGTTTTAATTTATATTCAAAAAGTAAATCTGAAATATGTTAATATGACAACATTTTAATCTACATTCCAAATTTTATTTAATCTCCGGGTGTCCGATTTTCTTTACTTTTTTCTCTATTTCTCAACAGCTAATTATCACAGATCTATATAAATTGTACCATCATGCTGGGAGTTTTGCTTTCTACAGCACGGTATAAATTTCAATTTTCCAGAGTGTATTAAAAAAACGTTACGGCGGTGTGAAGTCAACATGACAAAGTCAAAAAGGCAAAATTAGCACTGAAAACCGTGAACATGTTGGTCAATATTCCGCTAGCTGCTCCTCATAAACCAGCAAAGGTACAGCTATAATAAATATAACATTGTGTAGATAATTTTGTGTTCTACAAGCTTAATTAAAATTTATACCCACAAATGATACATAAATTGTGCAAAATTGGCAAAATTCTCAAATACATTCAAAATTTCACTTGAACACCGGGCGACAAAAATTAATTCATTTTTATACTATTTTTTAGTAACTATATGTCACACATTAAAATAAATTTATACCATCATGCTAGAAATCTTGTTTTCTACAATACGGTATAATTTGTAATTTTCCAAAGGGTATCTGAAGGAAGTTACGGCGGTGTAAAGTCAACAGGACATATTGCTAATTTGACAGCTATTATGCGCACTTGCGATTACACAAGAATATACACTGATTAAATTTCACTGAAGCCCAATCACAATTAAGAATGCATCATATTAGCTCCAAATAAGGATGGTGTTGTTCTATTGCGTACAGTTTAATTAATGCTACACTATACTGAATAAAAAGGTTTTATTGTCCTCAATATTTACACATGAATTGTTCCGCACGACGGGCGGGTAAAATGCTACTGGGAACAAAGTAAACTACTGAATTTAACTGTTTAATTTCAATGGTTTAATTGGTCATGTAATGACAACTATATGCATATACTGCGTTAGCGGAAACATTAATCTGGAATTATAGATATGGCAGAAAGCTTCATTGTTTGATAGTGTTACATTTCTGAATTACTACACACGAAGGACGGGTTTAAATTTGAGGAGTGTTGAGGGAAAAAACTCCGTCAATAATTATAACAAGAATTTACAAATATAGATTTTTTATTGGTTAAGCTTTTTGCTTATATATTCATTTTATTATATTATTCGTTCCGCACGACGGGCGGGTTTAAATATGAGGATGTTCGAGGGAAGATATTTTGCCACATCTAAAATATAAACAATCATATTTAGACTTTTGGTTAAGACTTTATATAAAATAAAAGGTCAAATGCCTAAGTGGCAGCTGGTTCCCCTGGAAGAAGCCGAAGCTTATGAACACACAGGCGTTCCCCGTGCAGCTCGCTGCCACCGCAGAACCGACCTTCTCCACGCTATGGCGCCACAAGGACGTAAGACGTATTAGAGAGGGTCACCTCCCCAGAATGCATGGCACAACTCATGACTGATATCTGGTACCACCATTTTCTGCTGGGTGGACAGGGGCTGTGGGATTGTAGAATTCGCCCAATGAAATTCTGCTCCGCCGGGTTTCGAACCACGGACCTCCCGCTTGTGAGGCGGGTGTGCTAACAACTGCACCACGGAGTCCACAAACCCGGTTTACTTTTATTTTTAAACTTGTATTCCTTTTTTTATGAATTCAATACTTATTACTTTATTAATTGTTCCGAATAACGGGCGGGTTTCAATGCTAGATTGTGATGTTAAGTTATAAATATATTTTGAAAACATTATGATGTCAAAGTTTAGTCATTTTTCATTGTCTCGTGTCTGAGTTCTGAATTATTCCGCACGACGGGCAGGTCTGAATATGAGGCGGATTGAGGGATAATATTTTGTCAAAATACATATAGTGTGAAATATAATTAATTTAACTTTCTTACAGTTTGGTTTCTATATCATATTGGCGGGTTGAGAGAAAAGTATTGGTGGGCCGCGTGTTTGAGACCCCGGGCGTAGAAAATCTCAAACTTCTGATTAAAAATTATGATTGAATCGATTCATTTTGTGATCACAAACTAATAAGTTGGATCACCTCAGATTAGGCTGGGTTAGGTCAAGATGGGGTGGTTGGGTTGGGTTTGGTAGTTTTGGGTCAAGTTATATTGGGTTTAAATGATACCGAAATATATGATAGCGGTTAAAGTTACGGTAAAAGTAGAATAGTACTTGATCAAATGATGCTAATAAAAAACAATATATCTACATTCAGCAGCACACATCATTCTGGTATCACGTTATAAAATATGATTTACGACTGTTACTCAGGGTCATATTCGGGTAGAAAGCATGCATATACGCTGTTCAACTGGAAAACCCACATGACCATGATAAATTCAGCTATATCGCGCACACTGGCCATTTGAGGTGCGCTGCGATTCTGAGAACAAAACTCAATTTGCCCAAGTATTTGTGGTATTTGTGGCTCACACCAGCCGTCTGATAAACCAGTCATGTAGAAACTCACCGACACACACACACACATTTGCATACACATACACACCAACACGTATTCATACAAGCACACTCACACACGTGAGCACACACAGCTCAGTTAATATAAAAAATTAGGGTGACCTTTTGTTGCAAATGCTACTTTTGTATCATAGAATCTGTTTGTCATTAGGAGCCCAAAAATCAATATTTCATTGATCTGAAATAAGTATTAAATAAGTTATAAATGCAACTTTTTGCTTTTAGCGCAACTTTTTCATTTTTAAGATCAACTATTTAGAATTAGGACAATTTTGAAATTTTAGAACAATTATTTCACACTATCCAGAATAATTGTTAGTTGTAAAGGTGTACAATGCAGCAAATGTTCATATTGCATTGTCAACATAAACTCGATAAACATGTATCTGGAAAGTGGGTGAACATTGCGTTCGTGTGTGGTGCTAGACATCCTGCGTGTGCATAGCACTGCATACGGACACACATATAGACACAATACAGACATAGACAATATAATATAGACATAAATACTGGAATTAATCAGTATACTCATTAAAACATACCCTTTGTGTGTGTACATGTCTTATATAGTATTTAAACAACTAAATGAATTGTTTGGGTTCAATCTAGCATAATCATTATTATATTTTATCGGTAAATATAGGTGTAATGTTGAAATATGGAATGCAGGGAGGGTTTAAATGCTAGGGGATATATGATAGGTGTCATATTAGACTTGTAACCCAACAAAAAAGCACAAAATACATCCAGGTTCTTTGCCTAGAATTATAATAATGTCTAGAATTATAATTAAAGTCACATGTCTATAATTATAATGACGTGAACCAATAGGGATGAAAAACACCCATTCCTAACATATGCACGTAATACAATATGACATTCTATAGCAAATTTGTAAAATTCAATAATTGAATTGGACATTTTTATGGATTTCATTTTTAGCTGTTTGATTTGTATTCCCTTTTTATGAATTCACCCGCACGACGGGCGGGTAAAAATGCAGGTTATATCGGACTTAAGAGATAGGGGAATATATAACTTTGGCTGTAAATATTATAGCGGTAAAAGTAGAACAGTACTTGAGCAAATGATGCTGGGGAATGATGTTGAGTTATAAATATATTTTGGAAACATTCTGATGAAAATGTGTCATCATTTTTCATCATCTTTATTGTTTGTTTCGTGTTTGAACTCTTAATCATTCCAAACGACCGGCATGTTTAAATATGAGGAAATTTGAGGGAAAATAGTTTGCCAAAATATAAATATTCACATCCTGACATTTCTATTGGTTAAGATTTATCAAGGATTTACTATTTTCTTTTTTAATTTGTATTCCTTTTCCATTATGAATTGAAAATTAGTTGCATTGTATGAATTGTTCCGCACAACGGGCGGGTTTAAATGCTATTAATATTATAGTAAGGAACTGGGGCACATTGATTCAGTCCTCGAACTTGAACCAAAATTACAGGACTTCATTTACAGTGGTAAGATATTGTATTGTCCATGATTGTGATTGGGGGGGGGGCATAGGAGAAACTTGACATATTTTTGAGGAGGCTGAAGCCCCCAAGCCCCCCCCTTTTATTTGTTTTCTGTTTTCAACAGCATTTCAATACGCGCCCTGGTAAAGTGCGCCTATATTGTACTGCTTGATCGAGGAATATTTTAAATATTTACCTTGAACAAACCTTCGTCAGGTCTCGTATGGCCCGTATATGTGTATGTATGTGTGTATGTGTGTATGTGTGTATGTGTGTATGTGTGTATGTGTGTGTATGCGTGTGTACTGTTAGAGGCTGCTTGTGGCATGCAGATGCGTTAACCGGTTTTAATGTGCCGTGTTTGAGTCTATGTGTGTGTGTGTGTGTGTGTGTGTGTGTGTGTGTGTATGTATGTCAGTGTGTGTGTCAGTGTTAGTATATGTGTGTGCGACCTTCACTAGGACATTTAGTGACTGTGTCTACCAAGACAACAGCGTAATAGTTAGGATGGATTATCACATACCTAGATATCACACACGCACACACACACATACACATACACACTGACACACACTGACACACACTGACACACACACTGGCACACACACACACACACACACACATACACACTGACATACACTGACACACACACTGACACACACTGACACATACACACACATACACACACACTGACACACGCACACTGACAGATACTGACACACACACACACACATACACATACATACCGTGTTTTTACGCATTTCTTCAATTTTCAGTCAAAAGTTCTGGAAAGCCTTATTTATCAAAGAAATAATAAAATTCCTCAGCAGTGCTTCAGCAATACCAGCCAGTTCTTCGTCATCCTCATCAGAACAGTCATCAAATGATATCTGACTAAATGTGTCATCACTAGGGCTGTCAAAAAGTAACCTAAAAATCACAAAAACGTAACTTTATTTTCGAGAAAAAGTAACCTAAAAAAATAAACTAAAATAACCTATGAGTTTTAATGTTATTATCACTTTTGTATCGCTTTATCACATGTTTATCACGCCTTTGCTGATTAGTGAGCTATATGAAATACACGGGTTGTTTTTTGTTTGTTTGTGAACATAAAAAGTAACCTAATAACCTATAAACTGTGGACTCCGTGGTGCAGTTGTTAGCACACCCGCCTCACAAGCGGGAGGTCCGTGGTTCGAAACGCGGCGGAGCAGAATTTCATTGGGTGAATTCTACAATCCCACAGCCCCTGTCAACCCAGCAGAAAATGATGGTACCAGATATCAGTCATGAGTTGTGACATGCATTCTGGGGAGGAGGCCCTCTCTAATACGTCTTACGTCCTTGTGGCGCCATAGCGTGGAGAGGGTCGGTTCTGCGGTGGCAGCGAGCTGCACGGGGCACGCCTGTGTGTTCATAAGCTTCGGCTTCTTCCCGTGTAGCAGCTGCCACTTAGGCATTTAATCATTTAACCTTTATATGATTACGTTACGTGATTGGCAACTTTGTGAAGTTTGTGTGTGAAGCGGGCCGCTTTGGAAGTCAACGTGAGAGGGAGCTGAAGAATACACTGTTCGCACTTTCTGGTTGTCTGTTGTCTCCTTGATTAAGTATATACCACGTAACATGGTAGCAGTGGTGAGATCCTGATGATTGTAATTTTTGTGGATTGATTTTTCTACTGAAATTGAGTTTTTTTCATCAGTTGAGTCAGTTTTGTCCGCGTTGAATTCATCTCATGTTCGCAGCGTAGTGAACGTATTTCAACCTTGATACAGTTGAATTTCGGGATTTCATTTTGTGCATTTCTGATCGAATTTTGATTTGGAGTTGTGATCTGTCATAGAAACAGTATGGACAGTGTATCAAACAACAATTTGAGTCAAAGTGAGTCGGTGGTGAGGCACGCCGCGATTTCGGGTGTGAGGCCGCCAGAGAGATTCACGCCAGGAGACAACCCTGCTGAGAGCTGGAAGATTTTCCATCAGCGATGGTCCTCGTACTACGTACTTTCAGGTATGAGTACGCACCCAATGCAGGTGCAGGTGGCGATGTTTTTGAATTGCCTGTCTGACGACGCCCTGAGGACGTACAATGGATTTGGATTTGATACAGACGAGACTGAGCGCACGGTGAGTGAAATCATTGCTAAATTTCACAGTTTCTCAGTTGGAGAAGAAGTCAATGTCACTATCGAGCGATATATATTTCACGGGAGAGAGCAGAAAGAAGATGAAATTTTTGACAGTTTCCTTGCAGATCTCAGAGTGATGCTGAAAACATGTGATTTCTGTGGAGAGTGCGTTGATTCAGTACTAAGAGACCGAATAGTTCTTGGTGTTCGAGATAATCAGCTCCGAACGAGTCTGTTGAAAGTGCGTAATATAACACTGCATGCCTGTATTGATGAGTGCAGGGCATACGAGAATGCGACAGCGAAGACTCGGAAAATGTATCCAGAGACAGTGAACCGCGTGGCGAAAGGGTCACAAGGCAGCGTGGCGAGTGGTACCCGACACACAGCCAGCTGCAATTTTTGCGGTAGAAGTCACCGTATGAACAAAGAGTCGTGTCCAGCCTACAAGAAGCAGTGCATAAAATGTGGAAAGTTGAACCATTTTGCTAGCATGTGCCGAGCGGGGCAGAGAGCAGGCGGGAAGCACGCCAAGAGAGTAAACAACGTGGAAAGTAACTCATCAGATGCAGAATGTGTGAACGCTATGTCACGTGAGAACGTAGACCGAAAAGAGGTAAAGTGCCAGATGATCGTGAACAAAACGACGGTGAACTTTCAGATTGACACCGGGTCGAGTATCAATGTGCTGCCTGTCAGATACGTCAAGACAGACAAGATTGCACCAACGACAACTGTTCTGAAAACATGGGACGATGGACATGTGAATCCCATAGGCGTCACAAGAACGAACGTGCGAAACCCCAAGGATGGGAAGAAGTGGTCTGTGGAGTTTATTGTGTGCAAAGGAAACCGTACTCCACTGCTGGGCCTGAATGCAAGCGTTCAAATGGGACTTGTGAAAGTGCAGCAAGAGAATTTTGTTCGAGTGAATAAGGTGGAGATGTCAGGTTACAGTGACGTGATGAACGGCTCACTGGGAACACTGCCGGGTGTTCATCATCTGAAATTGAAAGCAGACGTCAAGCCAACAGTGATGCCGGACAGAAGAGTGCCTATATCTGTGCGACCACTGTTGAAGAATGAGTTGGACAGATTGACGCAACTAGGTGTAATTGTTCCAGTGACACAGCCCACTGACTGGGTGAGTCAGATGGTGTGTACCAAGAAAAAGGACGGGTCTGTACGAATCTGCATTGACCCAAAGGACCTGAATGAAGCACTGGTAAGAGAACGCTTCACGATGCCGGTCCTAGAAGAGACTCTTCATGAGATGTCAATGTCGAAAGTGTTCACAAAAACAGATTTAGCCTCTGGCTACTGGCATGTTGTTCTCGATGAACAATCAAGCGTACTGACAACGTTTCAAACGTGTTGTGGGAGGTACCGATGGCTTCGGTTACCATTTGGATTGTCAGTAGCTGCTGAGATATTCCAGAAAAAACTCCTCGATTCGCTATCTGGACTGGATGGAGTAGTCTGCATCGCCGACGATGTGATCGTGCACGGCAAAGATACAGCGGAACATGATCAACGACTACAAGCGTTTATGCAGAGATGCCGCGAGAAAAAACTGCAGCTGAACCGAGAGAAAATGATTCTACGATCTGATCACATAACCTTTATGGGTCATGTGATTTCCAAAGACGGACTGCGAAGAGATCCAGAGAAAGTGAAGGCCATTTCAGAATATCCTGTTCCTGAGTCATTGCCTGAACTGAGAAGATTCCTCGGTATGGTGAATTATCTATCGAGATATTTGCCCCAGTGCTCTGACATAATTCATCCGATGGTAAACCTGACCAGAAAAGATGTTCCGTGGAACTGGTCGGATGTGCAACAAAAAGCATTTGAGACAATCAAGAATATGATTGTGAGTGATTCCTGTTTGACACTGTATGACCCCAGCAAGAAACTCGTGCTAGAAAACAATGCCAGCAGCTATGGTCTAGGAAGTGCTCTGCTGCAAGAAGGCAAACCAATTGCGTTTGCAAGTCGTGCAATGACAACAGAGGAGAGAAACTATGCAGAGATCGAGAAGGAGTTGTTAGCGGTGAAATTCGGTCTCGAGAAATTTCATCACTACACCTTTGGACGTCCTGTGGTGGTTATTACCGACCACAAACCACTTGTCAGCATAACGAGCAAGCCGGTAAACTGGGCATCGAGACGTCTCCAGTCTATGCTGTTGGTGATCCAGAATTACGACGTGAAGCTGAACTATCGCCGTGGTGCTGACTTACCATTGGCGGATGCATTGTCTCGGGCACCCGATTCGACCGAGGAGACTACAGATGAAGAACATCTACACAACTTGAGCATCACACCGTTCAAGCCGGAGCGGTTGGCTGTTGTTCGAGATGCGACTAGTCAAGATGGCAGTCTTATGGCTCTTCAACGAGTAGTTATGTCCGGTTGGCCAGATGAGAAGACATCTGTTCCTGTTGAAGCACTGCCGTACTACCACTGCAGAGATGAGTTTGTAGCTCAAGATGGTATTTTACTCAGAGGTGATAGAGTGATCATACCTCAGTCAATGCGTCGAGAAGTGATGCAAAGAGTGCATGCAGGTCATGGGGGTGTAAACTCGTGTTTACGACGAGCGAGAGATGTGATTTTTTGGCCAGGAATGTCGAGTGATATCCGACAGTATGTGGAATCTTGTGACATATGTGCAAGTGATTCGGTGAGCAACCACAAAGAACCGTTGATATGTCATTCTGTACCTGGGCGCGCATGGGAGAAAGTTGCCACTGATTTGTTCACATTCAGAAGTCGAGAATACTTGGTTACTGTTGATTATTACAGTCAGTATGCAGAGGTGGATTTCTTACCTGAGCCGACGTCGAAGAACGTTATCCACAAGCTGAAGCAGCATTTTGCTAGATATGGCATACCAGATGCCGTGGTGTCCGACAATGGCACGCAGTACACTAGCCGAATGTTCAAAGATTTTGCCAAAAAGTGGGACTTTGCTCACGTGACTTCGTCTCCGGGTAACTCACAGTCTAACGGAGTTGCCGAGGCAGCAGTGAAGGTTGTTAAACGCGTAATGACGAGATGTCATTCTGCGAATGAGGATCCATATATAGGACTGCTGAACTTGAGAAACATACCGCAAGAAAGAGTGAACCTGAGTCCAGCACAACGCCTACTGGGTCGTCGAACGAGGACTGTTGTTCCGACTCACCCGTCTCGTCTTGCCCCTCAAGTTATAAGTGGCGAGCAAGTGAAGCAGCAGGTCGAGACGAAGAAGCAGATCTGGGCTGAGCGCTACATTGGACGGCATCGGCTGCCGCCCATTTCAGTCGGTGAGCGAGTTCATGTTCAACCGATAGACGTAGGTAAACAGTGGCAGCCGGCCGAGGTGACCGCCAAGACGTCATCGAGAGACTACGTGGTGCGGACTACGGAGGGCAGAACCTACCGTCGCAACCGCCGGTTCCTCCGAGCTACACCAGCCAGAGAGCCTGGTACTCCGGAGAAGACAACGTCGCCTGACAAGGACTCAACATCGCCAGAAAGACCGACAAATAAGCATGGTCGTGATAACGGCGTGGCGAAGGATGAACAGGCTGACAGTGACAGTCATGCCGTGTCGCCTGTGAAGACGCGGTGCGGCAGGGTAATCAAAATACCAGTGCGGTACCGTGATGATGTTTAACGACACACACTAGTGTTCCAGATGCGTCGATGTATATACGTTGTTGCTTTTTGCTGTATAAGTGAGTTTTGAGTGTGGCTAGTGATGTGCGTTTTGTTTGTGTTTATATTGTTCTGCCGATCACTGTTCCTATTTAAAAACAGGGGAGATGTTAAGTGATTGGCAACTTTGTGAAGTTTGTGTGTGAAGCGCGCCGCTTTGGGAGTCAACAGGAGAGGGAGCTGGAGAATAGACTGCTCGCACTTTCTGGTTGTCTGTTGTCTCCTTGATTAAGTATATACCACGTAACAATAAAAAGTAAACTAAAAATAACTTCATTCAAAAAAGGTCAATTTCTGTTTGCAGTTCTGATGGAAGAAATCAGATATCAAGGTCAAACGATGTGGCGTGATTAGCTGCAGCCAATCGTGACCAAGCCGAACTTGACGTCACGAATCATACGAGCGAGTGGGTGAACCAAACCGCCAAACCCCTGAAACTGACTCGCCAAACCCCTGGGGTTCAATCTAACCCCCGTTAAGAACGAATGAGCTTAGTCACGAAATGACGTCACTGCATCATAACATAACATAATTTCTGAACCCCGAAAATCCTGACCATGAACAGAATTCAAGTGTATTTCCTTATGTTTCGCCTAGCCCCATCATCTTTTTCCTTCTTCAGAAATAATGCCGATTTTTCGGTGAAGTCGAAGTTCATTTGATCTCTTGAAATTGTATTTGACAATCAGCAATTTATTGGCGAATTTTCACACACATATATATTCGTCAGCCTGCTAAATGGTTCGGCAATAATTTGTCAATACATGTACGTAGATAGCTTGCTTATATTTTGTCTATTGAAATTGAGGCTTCTTGAAGTGCGGTTAGTTTCGTGCAAAGAAAGGAGGTGATTACATTTGATTACACATTATGAAGCGCATCACTACTACGATATTGGCGATACCGTCGCAACATCGCACCAGTAGTCGGTTGAATCTCAATCGTCCAGCTGCCTCGCCGTCAATCCATGTCTGTTGTCATCAGATTCTCCACCTTGATTGATGAGACCAATCGTACCAGGAACCTAGAAACCAGCAGGAGACTCCGTTTTAGTCACAGTCTCCGTTTTCGGTGTGTCTCCGCTGATTGCCGACATGACTGTTATAATGGTTATTAACACGAAAAATACGACGGCGATTGGTATGGCGATTTGCTGCAAACAAACACAGGCCGTTGCTACCGTAAGTTCGACTCGTAAAGCCCGTATTATAATCCATAATTCTACTCAATATTTTCCATGGTGGGCGTAATGGTCACATCTATTTCAGAGTCAGGAAGTTCAGTCCGCCTAAGCTTTATTTATTGATACGATTATAATCCACAAAAAGGTTTTATATGGTGAAATAGTCGCATTATTATTCAATGAATACGCGTGCATTTAACACAGTCGTACACACTAGAACGCCATTTATCAAGCTTTTCCAGTGATGATAAAAATACCAACGAAGTAATAATATAACTTTTTAATTCCATATTCATTCATACAACTTACAGCTCCCTTGTGTTTCCCTTAAGTTTATTTCGTGGCAAAAATGTGAAGAATAGCTAAAACATGTGTTCTTTAATTTTCCACAGGTATCTCCGCACCCCTGAGGAACCAGGTACGCATCCCTTAGGGGTGCGAGTCTGGTTCAGGGGATCTCAACCATATTCCCCTGCACTGGGTATACACAGCATACCATTACACGTGTTTTTGTAATTGTATGGCGCATACTTGGAGCATGGGGTTTGTTGGTGAATAGGCCGCAAATAGTTTAGGGTCTCATGCAATTAGCTAACTGAGTTAACTTGGAACTTAATGCATAATGGCTGTCTGTGCGACCTTACTGTCTACCACAGGGGTTCTTAACCTGGGGTACTCGCAACCCTAGGGGTGCGAATCTGGTTTCTAACGGGTGCAAGGACTGCTGTGAACAATTATAGGAAGTATATGTTTTACCTATGTTTCACATTTTTGGGAAACCGTTATTTTCTTAAAGAAACTTTAAGCTGTCTGAATGAGTATTGAATCAAAACAAGTTTCGCTATCACGTTCTTTGTATATTTAACCTCTTAACATGAATCCGGAGGGAGTGTGAGAACTGATTTCTGAATCGAAAACGGTGTCATACAATGGAAAGGGTTGGGAGCCACTGGTCTACCAATTTATGACCACATCCTCAGCTTGTCTACAACATATTGCATTCAAAACCGACACCGGCCACTCACCTGCCACAGCTCCATTTCTCCAGTCAGCAAATGAGCGAATGCGGTGTTGTCAGAGAATTGATGATATCCAACTGCACGAGCTGACTCATTTCGACCGCGGTCTCGGTGGCGTTGCTTGCTGCTTGCGGATGTGGGTGCAGCATCAGCCGAAATAGACATTGCAAGTCTTATCGGACAATGCTGGATTGTTGCATGTCATTGCAAAGGTGGATGGCGTAGGTGCGACACGAGAAATAGAAGCAGTGGCGACTCCAGGATTTGTACGGTGGGTGGACCGGAAGGATGGGGAGAAAGGTGTGTGGGAGACTTGCTTGGCGATACATGAGGAACTACACTGGAAATGTTCGTGCTCAGGATATTTGGTGTCTTTTTGCTCCTTCAGATGCTAGCCTAGCACCGCCACTGAATACCACCTTTGTTGAAGCATTATTTTCCTGGCTGTATCATACACATAGCATATACTTTGTGTTTCACTACTATGGCACTGGACTCCACAAACACACGCCAGCACATAGAGGCACTAAAGCACGACCGTCATTGTGGGAAACTACGAACAAACAAACGATAGAAAAATGAAGATAAACCATAGAAAACTGAAGATAAACTATAGAAAAATGAAGATGTTTAATATATTTTGTGTGTACTTTGTCTGTATTTTGTTTAGTGTACATAGTGTATGTGTTTATACGTGTTATGTAGCGTGTATACGTTATATTTAATGTTTTTCGTATTATATGTAGCGCATTGGTGTGTATGTGTCGGTGTGTGGGTATCTGTAGTGTGTGTGTGTGTGTATGCATTTCTTTGTGAATGATTTGACTTGCGTGATTACGTGTCTTCTATATTGTTTTCTGAGTTTTCGGGTGTCAATTGGGTTGTGTATGTGATCAGTGATCACATTGCATACTGGTGCTAAAAACTGTTCAAGAGACCCTCCTATTTATAAAGTGAAAAATTTAGACCGAAAAATATATTTTATACACGGAAGATCACAAATGAAATGTTCACGAGATGTTTGAAGATTCAGCTGATAAAAAATGAACGAACAACAGGCATCACATTATGAACATCACACAATAAACAATAACTTAGCTGACACTTACTAATGTGGTAATTATTTATGTAAATCATACAATGTATTCTGAAGAACAAAACACATTATTTGTTCGCAGATGACGGCCCTGTAATGCCAGCAGTGTCGGCGCCAGGGTTTTTCCCGTGGAAAGCTAAGAATAAATATGATGCAGACTCTTAGCGAAACATGAGAAACTGGAATAATGTCACACACGCCTGTAGTGCGGTGTGTATAACATCAATTCGGCTTGTACATCATTCGCCTCGTAGCCGAGTGGCTAAGACGCGCGCTCTGTGCACGAAAGGTCCAGGGTTCGATTCCCTGGCGAGGAGAAACGGTTGGGTTCGTTTCCTAAAGTGATAGCCCAAATGCCACAGGGCGGGTTTCGTGTGCGCGCAGTCGTGCAGTTTTCTGTGTTGGTCGTGACTGTGTGTGTGTGGCGGCCGGACCTGCGGTGTGCCTGCCTGGACCGTGACAGACCTTCTCATGCGAAATTCACGCGAACATTAGTCGTATCCACTGTTGTGTTCAAATGCGTAATTACAATTATAAAGCAGAAATTAATAGGCAATATACTGCTTTGTGAGTCTCAGTGTATTTGGTTAATGGCAATGTTCCGTGTTCACATTGGCAAGTGAGGATTGACAATCTCAATCCTGATTATTCACATGAGGATTGGCAATCTCAATCATGATTCGCATTTCGCAGTGCAGTGTCACTAGCACCTACCATAATGAAGATTGAACCAATGCTAATAACAGTTCACCATGTTTGATATATGCTTTCTGTTTGTCTGTCTGTCTGTCTGTCTGTCTGTCTGTCTATGTGTGCGTGTGTGTGCATGCTAATTACTTCAATGTGGTCGTGTCAGATAGAGTCAAATGATGTGTGTGTGTGTGTGTCAGTTTGTGATTGAACACCCGGCAGGCACACACATACACACACACACACAGACACACACACACACACACAGACACACATACACCGTGTCTCAAGCTCATGCACGTGCCGTGCAAGACAATGCGGCACAAATCAGCAGCGTGATGATGCACGTGAGCGCGCGACGCCGCAGGCTTGTGCAACACTGACGTGAAGGCCCGTCTTAACTCGTGATGTATTGAATGCAACAATGGTGGTGGCTGTGCTGTTTGTTGGTGAATAACCGTCACGGGCCTGTCATAACTGTGCTGAAAAACACATACATTATACCCCGGTTATAAGAGAGTATTTCTTCGGACCCGTCTTCTAAATTTTTAGTTATAATTTTCTCCGAATATAAGAGATTTTTCTTCCACTCCCGACAGCTCTTTTATATACAGGATGCACTGGTGTATATCTACGTGCATAACAACAAAACAATGTATATAACAACAACAACAACAACATATGTTTGATATTGGAGACCTTATGGCAAAAGATTGATTATTTATTTCCGATTTATAATAAATTGTCGTGTGTATATCTTAAATATAGCGTAGATGTATTTTGTAGCCAAATAAAATAAACAAATCGTATTATCGACACACACATTAGTCGTATTTTGCCTGAACACTAGTAAACACATATTTGGCTCGACGGATCAGTATTAACCCAGCCTCGAGCGTAATTACCTTGTTTTGCTGGCGGTTCGGCGCGGAATTTATTATCTTGTTCAACTAGACAAAGTTGAATGGAGCCTAATTCCACGTGCCAACTTCGCGTGGTGATTCGCGGTTGCATGGGCGTTCTATCACAACTTGCAACTTGCAGAATGGAACTTCCACAGCTTGCAGGAGACTCTTTCATGACGGTTATTGAAAGCAATCAGCCAGGTGGAATGAAAAGACAATGTGAATGCTACAAATTGCATTACTGCACCTTGATTATCAACACAAAATACATCTTCAGAATGAAAAACAAATAGGAAATGAAATAGTATTGAGATTGTGCTTGTATTTACTTTTTTCACACGTTTCAAACGAAATTACAAATTGAATCACACATAAGTCGCATGTTTGTAATGGTATATTAAGCAGGTTATCAGATAAAATTAATCTATGCAAGCGTTTTCAGTATGAGACGTGATTTGTGTGTCAAAGTTGACTGAATCCCAGCGGCGTGACAGTATTGAGAACGAGAGAATTTCGTTTTGAGAAAACTAACAATCATATCTAATCCGATGATTAAAAACTGTAGTCATGTTTACTTTCTGACTAAGTCCATATCTTCTTCAGACATATTCGCAAACTATATTACATCCGAAACGAGTTAGTCTGATGAGATAAAGTTTGATGAGATCTCGTGCATAGTTGAGCTGTGCCCCACATGCTCAGGTACTCAATTAATTTGATAAGCATTCAGTTTTTATGACTTGCATAGCTCACGTGAAATATGCTAGGTTACATATGTTTTGCATTGTAGCGTTAATTATCGTATTATTTTTTTCTTCAAAAATATTATATTAATTTACAAGTACGTGTCCACATCGCGTCTCTCTTTTGAAATCCCCACAAATAAAACAGTTCAATCACTAAAATACACTGTGAATTGTGCCTTTTCACAAGCAAAAATGTGTCAATTTTTCTACGTGCCTGCATCATGCTATCATATAATCATATCATGCAATCATATATCGCCTGCAACATTCAACTAACATGTACACATCAACTGGTTCCATCACACATACACACACAAACACACACACATACACACACACACACATACACACACAAACACACGTACACACACACAAACACACACATACACACACAAACACACGTACATACACACACACACGCTCACTGTACCCTGCATACCTGATCATGACTTCTACACCACTTGCAACATTGCAATGCGCGCGCGTGCAAAATTACAACCGCGAATTACAGACGCGTTTGTATGCTGGCTTTCACAGAACATGCACACACGCACTGAAACACACACACTGACACACACACTGACACACACACATACATACACTGACACACACACACACTGACACACTGACACACTCACTAACACACACACACTGACACACACACTGACACACACACTCACACACACACACACACACTGCCACACTGACACACACTGACATACACACACTGACACACTGACACACACATTGACACACACACTGACACAAACACACACACTGACACACACACACACACACTGACACAAACACACACTCTCACACACACTGACGATCACACACACACACAACGATCTCTTCACGACCAACCGAAAACGACTTATATACACGATTCTGCGAACTAATACTCCGAACCTCCTATACAACACGATATAACGACGAAACGAATACAGAACGACAAGACGCAGCGACATCATCTACCCGAGGATTACAACAGACGCTGGCAGAAGACGAATCAATTACGACGCTGCCCGATACGCATACGGAACATTTACATGAAACACACTACGTCACGAATACAACTCGAAAATTTCATACACACAAACCTTTTGAGTTATGATATATGTGTATATGTTGCGTATGTATGTATATATGATGATGTTGTGAATGTGCATCCATATGTAGTTAATCATGGGTGAATGCGTGTGTGTGTGTGTGTGAGCGTGTTTGGGTGTGTATGTGTGTGCGTGTGTGAGCGTGTGCATGTTCATATTGTACTGAAAAGCCTGATGATGTATATCTTGATGGATGTGCAATAAATGCAATTTACTTACTTACTTACTTACTGACACACACACACACTGACACACTGACACACACTGACATACACATTGACACACACACTGACACACACACTTACACACTGACACACTGACACACACTGACACACATACACTGACACACACACACACACACACACACACTGACACACTGACACACTGACATACACACACTGACACACTGACACAAACGCACACACTGACACACTGGCACACACTGACATACACACACTGACACACACTGACACACTGACACACACCGGCACACACACACACTGGCACACACACACACACACACACACATACGAGCAGTGTCAGTGAGAGGGTTGTGTTCATGAGAGCAGCATTTCATCACGCACAAGACCTGTCGCACAAAACAACGGTGACCGTGTGGCAGAGCCGTAGCAACCGCCCCCCGTACCCCCCGGCCGGGGGGGTCCCCGAATGTTGAGGGGCCCCTTTGCTTCACGTATTATGTGATTATATCTAATAAATGCATTCAATATTCACAATGGGGGCCCCAAGTGTTGCCTTCGGGGGGGCCCCATAATTTCTCGCAACGGCTCTGATATATATATACAAATATATATGCCGTGTGGTCTTATCACAGTGGTCGGTGACCAATTTTTTCTCACTGATTCCCCACTTCTTAATGAGCCATCTCTTCATTTTCCACACAGCACAGCGCTGATAAATTCAATATATTCAGTTGTTACATCAAAGTAAATGTGAAGAGGTCATTAGAAACCAAAATAAACGAATATTAATTGATAAAAACACA
>OU696571.1:362500-485000 GCA_916048095.2 Sacculina carcini | reverse complement strand
TGTTATTATATGTTTACTGTGTCGTTTCGAAATACAAATACAAATATACACACATGCATATATATACACACTAACTAACTGAAATTCATGTTAGCATTCTCATATACGCAATCATCAACTGGCAAAAAAGGAAATATCGTGAAAACGAGAAAGAGAAAATATTTAACTCAGTTTTTATTCAACTCAATTGGTTCAGTGGAACTAGAAAAAAACTTTAATTTTTGTTCATCTTTAGAGCATCAATATAATACCAAGCTTGACACATCCAGCAGCAATTAAACGTGCCTCCAACGACACGAGGTGCTTGTTCACTGTTGTCACGTGGCCAATATCTTTCTCGGCTAATCCATGATGAGATTTCGTCTCGTCAAAAACTTCTCATCTATCTAGCGTTGATGAAACCAACACGAAACATATTGCGTTATGTTGGTACGACTGAAATATTGGATAAAACGTGCACACTTTCTCCAACATCCTCCGCCATCAAATTTATATGCCAGTTTCGGCAATTACACGGATAAAATTTATTTTATTTAATCACTGATTTTATTTAATCACGTTTTATAGCACTGCATATATAGTATAAAAATACAAGAATGAATAGACACTTATTTTGGGAATTTTTGTTTTTTTTCTGTTCTATCACCATTATTTAGCAGCTGACTGTGGAATATATTAGCTTATTCGCATGCGATTTTATATTTATTTGACAAATATGACTCATACATTATCGCACACACACACACACACACACACATACACAAGGAGACACTCAAGTGTCAGCTGAACATAGCACAGCACGCGCATAAATCTTTCAAGAGCAAAATAACAAAAGGCATCCACAAAACAGACAGATTAACAACACGCGAGACAAAACACAGCCAAACAACATCGCACGCGCTAGTTGAAGCCTCGCTTGGAGTAGATACGACAATTACTGCTAGAAAAATGTGTCATCTGCTTCCGAGAATTTGTGTCTGTGTAATTGTATGTGTTTGTGTATATTTGTGTGTGTGTGTGTGTGTGTTTGTCTGTATGTGTATGTGTGTGTTTTTGTATGTTTGTATGTGTTTGTTTGTGTGTGTATGTGTGTGTTTGAGCTGTCTAATCAATCTAACGAGCGCAAATTTTCAGGCGCAGCAGCATTTCATGCATATTTCTCATATATTTTTCACGTGCATAATGGTGTTGTGTGTTTGCTATTGCACAGATGATATTCAACAAGTTACCGCCGTGGAAGGTCGCGAGGCTGACCTCCCGTGTGACCTCAGGTCGTCAGAAACCTCCAACCAACCCATTCTGGTCATATGGTTCAAAAATAAAATAAGAAAGCCAGTTTATAGGTGAGGTGCTCGAAATTACAATGCACGAAATTATGCGTACGTAAATATTTACATCATTTTCGGATTTCATGCAATTTTTTTACATATTTTACTTGCTGACAGTATATAACAGAGCTTGGCAATAAAACATGCCTTGTTTTATTGTATTTATATTTTGACAGTTTTGATCTCAACGATTACGGCGAATTTGGCGAGGCATCTTCTGCTAATGTGGCGCACTTGGCTGCCAATGTGCCAACACGCACCTCATTTCTGCTGCACGCGCGACCTCATGCGGTGTTGAGACTGCGAGATGTCAAGTGGTCAGATTCTGGTCTGTATCGATGTCGAGTCGACTTCCCCTCGACCCCCACCATCAACCGATATGTCCACCTCTCCGTCATCGGTCAGCTGATTGTAATTAAAAATTAACTATTATTAATATTAATGATTTGTATTATTATTATTAATTACAGGCAAATCCAGTAGTATGGGAAGAGTGCAAGCACTATTACCACCCTGTGGTGGCCCCATGTACCCGAAAACGCCCAAAATATGTAGAAGTATAGAGTACTTTTCTCGGTAACTGAATTTATGCTAGTACGCGTATTTAAAATCCTGTAAATTGTTTTAAACATGTTGTAAATGCAAATAGCATCAATGTATGTTTGTAAACATGTGTATGTGTGAATGTTTGTGTGTCTATATATGTCAAAACAACACAGGAACTCATCCAAAAAAGCCATTGAGCTTCATATCACTACTCCTCACATAATTTTATTATGTGGTTTCGTGTATTGATTGTGGCGAAATCAGTAGCGGTGCCAGGATTCTTCCGATGGGGGGCTAAAGGGGGGCTAAAGAAAAATTACGCTACACTCGAACGCTGACTACATAATATTATAATAAAATACTGGGGCACACTGATTCAGTCCTCGAACTTGAACCATAATTACAGGGCTTCATTTACAGTGGTAAGAAATTGTAATGTCCATGATATTGATTTTTGGGGGGCTTAGCATATTTTGGGAGGTGGGCTCCAGCCCCCCCCCCCTTACCTTGTCGCCACCACAGGGCAAAATATACGAATGAATGAATGAATGAATAATGCATCAGTTGTTATTGCTCGCAATCACGGGGTTTCTTCTTAATCATTCTCTTAACTCAATTTGCATTCATTTTCTGCACTCACTTCATCCAGTCATTCAGCTAACCCTGTTATTTGCGATTTTGTGTGAAAATTCACTGCGTGCGCATATTTCTACAGCTTCAGATCAGTTTTGAACAATTGTCAACAGATTATCAACAATTCTCGTGAATAATTTCTTGGGGTGACCCGCATGTAAATATATAAAACATTAAATGCATTTTCCTAAATGTTCGACATAGCGTGTGTATATACGCGTATTTCTGCGTGTGTTTGTGTGTGTGTTTGTGTGTGTGTGTGTGTGTTTGTGTGTGTGTGTGTTTGTTTGTGTGTGTGTTTGTGTGTGTGTTTGTGTGTGTGTCACATGGTTCTGTTGAGATTTGCATGTGAATGCTACGACTTGACGTGTTTGTAGAGAACACACACATATACTCAAACACACACACACACACGCATACACACACATACACAAACGCACACACGCATACACAAGCGCGCGGCTGGCAAGATCATGCAAATAAGATGCATTCAAGTGGTTGTCATATTGACAATATTGCAACTGTCAGCTGCAATGATTTGAGAAGTCACTCACTCCGCCCAAACTCCTCAATAAATAACAACAATCAACAATAAATAAAATACGATTCAATAAATAACAACAATAAACTGTAATTTAGCGTAATACAATTATATTATTTGCTCTACCAGATTTATATCACTTTAGCATTGCAACACAGCATTACTTCGCTTGATATTACAGATTCAACCATACGGAGATATAGGTGGATATACTAGTTGAAGATATATATATATATATATATATATATATATACCAGAGTGCAATTTTGGGAGCGAAATTAATCTCGTATAAATCTCGTAATAATCTCGTATTTATCTCGTATTAATCTCGTATTAATCTCGTATTAATCTCGTATTAATCTCGTATTAATCTCGTATTATTCTCGTATTAATCTCGTATAAATCTCGAATTAATCTAGTATTAATCTCGTAATAATCTCGTATTAATCTCGTATTAATCTCGTATTAATCTCGTATTAATCTCGTGATAATCTCGTATTAATCTCGTATTAGTCTCGTATTAATCTCGTATTAATCTCGTATTATTCTCGTATTAATCTCGTATACGGAAAAAGTTCTTGAATTTCTGCATGACATGCCTTGTTCACTCTCTTTCTCTCTGATTTAGTTGATTCTCTCGCTTCTATCTCTCATTATTCTGCTGGCTGGTTGCGACTCGCGGTTGATCATTATAATTTCAGATCTGAATGTCTTTTTTGTAGATTTTTTAGTTGATTAAACAATTCATGTTCTTCATGGTTATGTGTTATTCATTTTCATTTCTCTGTTCATCTTGTTCTTAATTAACACTCTGCATCAGTATCTGCTTCATCCATTCTTCATTTGTCCGCTTTTGCTCTCGATTTTCTCAGTTTTCTTCGTTTCAACACCGGTCCTCTTTCCTCCAATATACGCCTGTCTTATCTCCAGCCCCTCTTCCTCAAGTATCAATATGAGCTGATTCCAATATAGGACCACCTCAACAGTGGGCTATAGACACTGTATCGAAGTGAATTTCAAACTGCACCAGATCTCGTAGATCAATACGCCACCGATGGACCAGGGCCTGCTTTATATAAAAGTTAAATAATCAGACATGATGTTGGACGATGGCTTCAACTGATCGCTTGCAATGCAAATTCAGCTAGTTTTATCGGGTTTTTGTCAGACTCCCGACAGCTGTCAACACTCTACTTGTAATATGCTAATCGTTTAATCGCTGCGAACTAGTTCGACACGCTTCCATACACAGGCAGACCGGAAATTTCCTCCGTCTCTTCAATTCGCCGTACAGATTAAACATGAAAAATTGACAATTTTAAATGGAACTCTTGGTTGTGATAATGTGTGTCTCTTGCATTATTGGTCTTCACATCGACCTTGACACCACCAATGATTGCTCATCAATGTGTTTGAATATTTATTTCAATATTTATATATAAGCCGTCGTTATCCGCTTTTTAACACAGCAGTTTGTGGCTGCATTTGCAAGCAATACAAATAAAATAAAAGTGAAAGTAATACTGGAATAAAAGTGGTAATCTAAACAAAAAAGTTATTTTGCTTATAATCAAATAGAGTTTGGAGCACATAACTCCTCATTAACACTCACACACACAC
Source organism: Sacculina carcini (assembly GCA_916048095.2). Classification (NCBI taxonomy): domain Eukaryota; kingdom Metazoa; phylum Arthropoda; class Thecostraca; family Sacculinidae; genus Sacculina; species Sacculina carcini. The sequence continues at coordinate 480,332 of OU696571.1, read as the reverse complement.
ACTCACACACACTCACACACACACACACACACATACACACACACACACACACCAGACACACACACCTGACACACACTCACACACATCAACAACAAACAAAAACAACAACAAACAACAACAATAACAAACAACAACAATAACAAACAACAACAATAACAAATAACAAACAACAACAATAACAATAACAAACAACAACAATAACAAATAACAAACAACAACAACAACAATAACAGACAACAACAATAACAAGTAACAAACAACAACAATAACAAATAACAAACAACAAACAATAACAAACAACAAACAACAACAACAACTATAACAGCAATAACAACAATAATAAACAATTCAATATTGCATTTGTATATGTATATGGATATACCATTATGTTCTCAAATACACAATGATAACAGACATGCAAAATCTCAAATCTGAACTTAAATGCATGTTTCATATTGTGTGTGTGTGTGTGTGTATGTGGGTGTGTATGTATGATACCTTGTTGAGCAGTTCCGCCCGACAGGCCGGTGATATATTACAGTGGTACCGACGGTGTGGTGCGTCGTCCCTCCTCGGGCGACCCTCTGCAGCCCGCCTTGGTGGGGCCGGTGGATGAGGGCAGTTCTCTCACGCTGACCTGTCGATCTCACGGAGGTCATTGCTCCACACTCTACCTTGCTTGCCATTGCTTCATCGGTTCCAATTGTCCTCGTACAGGCTGGATACATGAGACAAGAAGAATTTTCACAAGTTCAGAGATAATTAAAGAAACAATTGAATCGTTCAATACTTTCTCCCTTTTATTTGTATCGCATTTCATTCTTGACCACCACAATGCAGGCGCTTACACGATGGCACACACACACACACATACACACACACACACACACACATACACACACACATACACACACAATTGATCTAGCTGAGTTTGTTTAATTTTTAGCAGGTCGTTCTATTTGTGTTTGTTTGAAGATTTTTCATACTCTGTACTTTTCAAGTGAACTCATTATTCAAACAGCAAGTCTCGTGCCTGCTTGTGTAGAGGCACTTCTTTGTTGCAATGTTGCATATTTGGTTAATGAGCGTGAAAGGAGTGCAAACACAGAGAAAGTAGAGTGTACACTTGATGTACACTCAATGATCGATCAACTTTATCGATCGCTCATCACAACAGACAACACCAATTTATCTGTCCATATTTCCGTAATAAAAGTGCCACTTTGATTATACCGCGTATCTTTGTCATGGCCGTAGACCCTGGGGTAATGGGTGTAATATACCCCCGGCAAATTGGCTGGGGGTATGAATATGCAATTACCCCCCCCCCTCCCCGATAATTCTGCTGAGTTCAGTTCATTGTTTATAGTTTGTCATCAAAATCAACATAGTAAAAAATAACAATGCAGGAAAAAAGTAAGAACATGACTATGAGAAAAAATATACTTTACGCAATATACTTTTCATTGAGGTATATGTATTGTAATTGACTAGGCATAAAATAGTTGCGAGTTCCATGCAATTGACCAACTGAGTTGACAAACTTTGAACACTAATGCATGATGGCTGTCATCCCCCCGAGCCTCGACACAAATCTACACCCTTGATATCATTACTGTCTATGTGTAAGAGAGCGCAACAGTTTTGGCCAAATAAGTGGCTTTGACGATATTGTGATATTCTATGATGGCATTTATAGTTTTATAGTTATGATGTTAGTTTTATAGTTATGATGTTAGTTTTATAGTTATGATGCTAGTTTTATAGTTATGATGTTAGTTTTATAGTTATGATGTTAGTTATGTAATTAGTTAATCATTTTATAGTTATGATGCACTTCTCATTCCACTAAATTATAGACATACATAATTATAGACACAAAAGTGATTTTAGACAGATTTTCATTCATGCGTGGTATGAATAGTTGACGTTGTTGGATTTTTGCATGATTTTTTTGGCTATGATAATTTCTGTAATGCTTACTATTTATTTATTTATTTATATATTTTGATATTTTTATTTACAATGTATGAAGTCAATCAGTGCATCAACCTTCGCACATTTTGGTTTCTTTCTCGAAATACTGCTGAATTTCACACACACACACACACACACACACACACACACACACACACACACACACACACACACACACACACACACACACAGTCTTGTTGCAAGCGTATATACGAGTGCACGCGATGTGGTGCAACAAACCAGAGTAATTCCCAGTTGCACGTAGATATTGAAAATACCACTAGCAAATGCTGTTTCGGCAAGTCCTGCTAGCAGCGAGCGTGTCGAGAATGGAATGACACACTGATACACACACTGATACACACACTGACACATACACTGATACACACTGATACACTGACACACTGACATACACTGACACACACTGACTCATACACTGACACACTGACACACACTGATACACACTGACACACACACTGGCACACACTGACACACACTGACACACTGACACACACTGATACACACTGATACACACTGACACACACTGACACACACTGATACACACTGACACACACTGACACACACTGACACACACTGACACACTGACACACACAATGACACACACTGACACACTGACACACACAATGATACACACTGACACATACACTGATACACTGACACACTGACACACTGACACACACTGATACACACTGACACACATTGACACACACTGACACACACTGACACACACTGACACACACTGACACACACTGACACACACAATGACACACACTGACACATACACTGATACACTGACACACTGACACACTGACACACTGACACACACTGATACACACTGACACACACTGACACACACTGACACACACTGACACACACAGTGTGCATATCTGTTCTTTTACAGCAAGCAAGTGTTGGCTGGTATTGGCATGATCGTAGATCCTGGGGGATATGGGAGCATATATACCCCCCGAAAATTGGCTGGGGGTATGAATATGCAATTATACCGCCCGAGAATTCTGCTGAGTTCAGTTCATTGGCAGTATATTGTCATAAAAATCAGCATAGGAAAAAAGTAACAATACACGACAAATGTGTGTATGCAATCATTTGCAATATATTTTTCATTGAGGTATGTGTGTTGTAATTGACTAGGCATAGAATGGTAAATGATTCCATGCAATTGACCAACTGAGTCAACTTTGAACACTAATGCATGATGACTGTCATCCCCCCCCGAGCCTCGACACAAATATACACCCCTGGACATTGCGTGTAAATCTTTCATCATTCTTCTGTGATAAAAATGTCACCAGTGTCATAGAGTTGCTTTTCAATGCAGTATTATTAAACAGAGATATTCTGGCGATATAGTAATATATTGATAGATATTAGTATGTCCACCTGGTCTTCCTTAACTCCGTACCTCACGATGACCTCATATGAGACCACTTAAAATCGACCATATTTATTTTTTCATTTGGCCATTTTTTGAAATGGACGCAATGTTTTCAAAATATAATTATTCAAACTGATGTACTAGCTTTAAAATGTCAAAATTGTCGTACTCAATATAGTGATGCGAGGTAATGTGATGTTGGTATGTTAACCATCCTCTTTGCTCATTTTGTTTCTCTGTTGAGCAGGTCGACCCGCTCCTACCCACATCACCTGGTACCTGGGATCACAGCAGATCAACGACGGGCTCGATATCCAGCACAGTAGAGAAGCAGTGACCGCGGTGATGCATCTGCCAGCACTAGGTCGTCATCACAGAGCAATGAGCGCTGTGTGTGTGGTAGTCAATAATAACATCACAGCTCCTGCGAGCACTGCGGTTCAAGTAGTGATGAATCGTGAGTCAGCAAAACATTATCACCAATAAAACTACCAATTTTATAGCGGTTTTTTTGTTAGAAAAAACATTGTGCGTGATATTTTTGTATGATTTAGACATCGCTGAATCCAATGGTGCTAAAGTTATTTTTGTTTGAAAAAATTTGGGGGTCGCAAATTGCATTGGAAAATTGTAAATTCAGTGAAAAATGGGAAATAAACGTATATTTCCCTCAGTAACTTTTGTTCGATAATCTGATGTTGAATTTTTTATGATATATACTATAATAACAAATATTATAAATATTATATTAATGATATATAAATAATAAATGGTTAAAAATAATGATACAGTGTATATTATAATTAAATATATAATACATATTTTATACACTTCAAATATATATACTATAATAATATTACCTCTCCTCTCTCTAGAATCCTCCAGAATGATTTACTTTCTGATCTCTTTTTCCCTCTACATATTTTGGCCACTTCCAATACATGGGACCACCACAGGGTGGTAGTGCACTTGCACTACCACCAGTAATAGTGCACTTGCACTCCTCCCATGCTACCGGAATTTGCCTGTAATTAATAATAATAATAAAAATGATGATTAATGATTGAATAATGATAAATCAATCACAGTTGACACTGTTTTTTGTCACTGTGATGAACTTCTGCAACAGAGGGTAACAGTAAAGTCACCGTATCGACTGTTTATTGTCTGAGAGACGACTAACACGTCTTTCTCTCTATCTATCTGTCTACTTGTTCTCTTATTGCATGACTGTTGTGCTACCACACGGAGGAACGATAAAACAGCAGAATTGGTACCGTAGCGCACCACTTCCACTTTTGAATTGAAAGCAAAACGCTATGTTATTTACATACATTGATGAAACTTTGTCATATCATAATACCACTCACACACACACACACACACACACACACACACACACACACACACACACACACTAACACACACACACAAAGACACTGACACAAACACACACACTGACATACACACTGACACACACTGACACACACTGACACACACTGGCACACACTGACACACACTGACAAACACTGACGCACACTGACGCACACTGTCACACACTGACACACACTGACACACACTGACATACACTGACACACACTGACACACACTGACACACACTGACACACACTGACACACACTGACACACACTGACACACACTGACACACACTGACACACTGACACACACTGACACACACTGACACACACTGACACACACACTGACACACACTGACACACACTGATACACACTGACACACACACTGACACACACTGACACACACACTGACACACACTGACACACACTGACACACTGACACACACTGACACACACTGACACACTGACACACACTGACACACTGACACACTGACACACACACACATATTGCGGATGTCAATACAAGTATCACGTGCCTAGACACCATATGCGGCCGCAGATAGAAACCATATGTGATGTTGCCAATGTTGAGTGAAACGTCTCGCGCGTTCTGACTAGTCACAGGCAAATTTAACTTGTGCCCGAGCAAAGGTCTCATGCACGTGCGCATACCAAATATTTTCCCAACACACATACATGCATGCATGCGTGTGTGTGTGTGTGTGTGTGTGTGTGTGTGTGTGTGTGTGTGTGTGTGTGTGTGTGTGTGTGTGTGTGTGTGTGTGTGTGTGTGTGTGTGTGTGTGTGTGTGTGTGTGTGTGTGTGTATTTTATCGGATGCGTACTGACTGACTAAATTCGACAGCTTCGTTATTGCATTACGTCAATACGCACACACACACAGGGTATGCGTGTGTGTGTGTGTGTGTGTGTGTGTGTGTGTGTGTGTGTATGCGTGTGTGCGTGCGTGTGTATGTGTTAGTGTGTGTTGTATTTACGTACACTACTTGGGCTTCGCTCCAATCTCACCGAAATACAATCCACAATCTGACAATATGAGTGGACAAAAATAAACATTGATTGATTGATCGATTGAATATATAATAATAATAAATAATAATAATAATAATAATAATAATATGCACAGTCAACACTGCACTTGCACGTAATTTCTGTAGTAATCGTATTTAGTGTAATGTAATGTAATAATCGACAATTCTGACAGCCGCTGTATGTTGTGACGTTCTCTTTCAACTATTTTCTTTCCATTATTCTCATCAACCATTATGCACGACTCAACTGTGCACACAAAAAACATGAATTTATTTAGATTACTTCCTCTGTGTGTGTGTGTGTGTGTGTGTGTGTGTGTGTGTGTGTGTGTGTGTGTGTGTTTGTGTGTGAGCGTCGTTTCACGTGGTGCAATTTCCATAAGCTGCACACTTATCAGTGGAAGGCGTCGTCTCGCTCGGGAAATGCATTGTTGAACGCTGCAAGCGACCAGAAAGAAAGAGAGAAAGAGAGAAACATTAACTTTGTCTGCGCTTCATCGTTTCCCATCCTCTTTCTTTCCCACTCCCGTCCTCTGCCCAGCCGTACTGTTACACTCATCTGCAACTCTCTCCTTCTAGATATGTCTTCGCCGAGAATAATCATGTTTTCTGCACGAAAAACACACGCAGAACTGACACTGAACGATCGTTCCTACCGCTTCCATGTACTCTCATGTACCGGAAGCACTCGAGACGATGTAGAGAGAGAGAGAGAGAGAGAGCTTGAGAAATATAAGTTCAGTAAGGAAGATGAGAGCTAATGAAGAAACAAATTAAAATCAAATTATAATATATTTTTATTGAATGTTGATTAAAAGTAATAATTGATTTACTCATGAAATGACTCTTAACACTGTATCTACAACTTAATCCCATAATACAGTCAAGCGTGGATATTTGACACCGACTCTGTCCAGCGGGGAAATTGCTAAATGTATTTTCGTGTTGGAATTCCCCAGTTGTTTATACATCATTGACCGCAGTCGATCATAAAACGCCACCTCATATGACAGCGAGCATTTAGTCACGCGCACACCTTACCCTGACCAACTGGCAAGATGCGGAAATATTAGCTAAAAGCATGTCAGGCAGCCTAATTAAAACATGCAACTTCCATTTTCTCATTTGCCGTTTGTCATTTGGGGAAGGGAGGGCAAATTGGTTATTTGCTGTACTGTGGCAGCGTGAGTAATACTCACTGAGTATGTTTTTCCTGTAAGTCACATGCCGCTACAAGATCCTGTTATTATTTGTTATCTATTCATCGTGGAGCATAGCAGAAACGGCAGCAATATTGTATTTCATCTTATGAATTTCATGTAAACGTAAACGGTTCTTAATTTTCACTATAATCTCAGCAACCGCTTTGATTAAAAAACAGAATACAATGTTTTAATTATCCAAAATATATCATCGTTGCATATTAATATTAATCCAAATGTTTTTTTCTAGCAGCGGTTTTATTAGCGTGTAACAATGCAGCCCGGTAGAAGAAATGTGTGTATGTATATTTATGTATTGATGGGAATATATCGCTCGCACGCACATGAAAAAATGGAGAAAACAGAAAACGGAAGATAGCAAGCGGTGTCAGTTTAATATAACTATTAATTATATAGTAATTAGTGCGAATAATTACACAATGCACACAATTATACACTATTTGTCTATATTTAATAACTATATATATAGTTATTCACAGTAATTACCTGTTGAATTGATAAATTTCACTCGATAACAAGCATGTGATGAAAAACATGTGATTGTTTGTCTGTGCAAAGTGCATCCTTTGACGGTGGACATTGTCGGAGTGACCGGTGACCTCACCTTGACTGCAGATCAAGGTCACCAGGTTGTGTGTGTCAGTCATGGCTCCTGGCCTCCGGCTCAAATCACCTGGTGGCTGGACAATGACCAGGTCATCAGCGGACGACACAGTCAGGTCAGCGAAATCAGCGAGGTCAGCGAGGTCATTGAACTCATCGCTGTCCAGTTTTCTATAACGAATACAACAAGTTCTGAAGCGTACCGAGCTGCCATATACAAAAATAATCTGATCAAATATTTGAATATATATAAATTTTTACTCCAGGTCTATTTTGTGGCCAATTTTATCCTCAGAAGAGCGATGAATGAATGGAAGGATGTAGAATGGCTGCGTCTCACCTTTTGCACGACCAAATATTGCAGTTTTCTCGAGCAGGTCAATACAAACTAGTCAGTTGGCTGTCAATTTCATTGTTGCTGCAATAGATCAGATCACAGTGTGCCGCGTTGCATCTGCACCCGCACTTCTCCCACTCTCTCTCCCTGTCATTTGCTCTCCCTGTCATTTGCTATACCGTATTTATGACTCATCATTTTCAGATCGCTAGCCACCGAAAGCATTTACTGCACATCGTAAATTATATTTTTACAACGTGCGTCACATTGTCTTCTTTTTGTTCACACGCCAAATACAGCAGACATAGCGTGACTGAAGCACTAAGTGCGTGTATGTGTATGTGTATGTGTGTGTGTGTGTGTGTGTGTGTATGTGTGTGTGTGTTTACACGGAATAGCGTGGTTGTCATATGATATGATGGAGGAATGGTGGGTTGGTGTTGGAGCGCTTCAATATTGATTCTATGACTATACGGAGAATTGGCAACATACAGCTCATGTTTCCACCGTCAAAATTTATGTCTTAGAATATTTCACTTGAAAATACCGTAATTTATTATGTGCAAAATAGCCGTTTTTTGATTAAATGTTTAAATTATCGCCAAGCAAAATGATGTTGAAATAATAACGATTATCTCAAAGATTTTCACATAGAAATTAATTGGTTTGTAATTGATTGATTTTTTATACATTTTTCGTGTTGATAATGACACAAATAACGCCTGATGTATCATAATTTCTCCACACTGATGAAGAATGGTGGTATCAACTATCTGAGAGCATTTTATGACTGTGAGAACGGGAAACAGGTAAAAATAGCACAGGTAAAAATGGTTAGTATAGTTATTTTTCCTACTTGTAATTTTGACCTGGGCCATTTTGACCTAAGCTCGCTGAGAATATGCAGTGATGTTCAGCACAGACTGGATATACAAGCTGGTATAACAGGGTCATTTCAGGCAGTGCGGATTCACATACAATCGTATGAGATTACCTGTCTACATCAGGTGTGCGAGAATATTTCCTAAGGGGTGCGAAAATTCCTGTGAAAATTAAACAAAAATATGTTTTACCTATGCTTTATATACTTCCCTAACAACAGTCTTTACAGAAGCTCTAAGTTGTATGAATAAATATTTAATATAAATGTTATTATCACGTCGCTTGTATTTTATCTTTTTCATATAGGTATAAAAAATTCCGGGGGTGTGTTATCTGTACTGTGTGTGTGTTTGTGTGTGTGTGTGTGTGTGTGTGTGTGTGTGTGTGTGTGTGTGTGTGTGTGTGTGTGTGTGTGTGTGTGTGTGTCTGTGTTTGTGTTGTTTGTGTGTGTGTGTGTGTTCAGGTGATGGACGGGGGGAATGCCACCAGGAGTCGTTTGCTCTTCACAGCGGCATTCACTGATGACGGCAGGCAGTTGATATGCAAGGCTCACACGCCCCACAACAACAACAACAACAACAACAACAACAACAAAGTGCCCCATTGGACGATCAGCAGTCAGCGACGGCTCGTTGTTTTGTGTGAGCAAACATATAGCACAGCTAGCAATGTGTATGCTCGAATACAATTTGTAATGCCATTTAAAAAGCATGAGCGTAGGTCCTGGGAGTATGTGGGATATGTACTGTGGATAATTCTGCTGAGTTCGGTTTATTGGGTATTTTGTCATCAAAATCAGCACACAAATCCACAGCCCTGTTAAAAAGGGTTGTTATTTTGAAAGAGTGTTATTTGGTGGATTGATGGATTTTTGATATTGATTGAGTGATATTTGATGGAGTTTTTACATAAGGATATTGAATAGTATATGAAATACAAAAGAATGTGTTCATTGAAATATCCTTATTTTGTCAAGTGTTTATGTAGATGAATCAGATAAGAACACATAATTCTAGATGGATCTTACTCCAGGTCTTTGAAACATCATCCGATAATTATTCATTCAATGCGATCGTTCTGGAAAACGTCACGTTACTGTGACTGGAGGTCGGTTGATGAAGGGTTGATGGAAGCTGGTGTTATGGCACGTGCGAACAGATGCTCCGGTCATCGAGGTGCATCTCGGCTCTGCCCTTCAGCACGACAACGTGCGCGAGGGAGGAGATGTCTACTTTGAGTGTTCCGTGCGAGCCAATCCTCCTATCTACTCACTCACGTGGACGCATAATGTCAGTGTTTGGCTGTATGTCTTCGGTTAATTTAAATGGATTTATCCACATATTTCAATCAGGGTTCCAGCACGGTGTAATGCCTAAACTTCCCGAACGTTGTCCACGAGTTGATTGGGAACAGACAATATGATCATTATTACTCGTAATATCAAAGGCGTCTGCAACAGCTAACAGTCTACTGGGCATATGCTTGTATAAGCGCGTTAAATATAATTGCAGGGAAAGCCACTGAAGAGCCAGGGCCCGCATGTCATCTCTGCGGCGCGAGGTCACGACCGGGTCATGCTGGGAGAACGCACGCTCGTCATTCGCAACATCAGCCGTCTGTCCGGCGGAGACTACCGCTGCTCGGCCACCAACAACGGCGGCAGAACCGTCAGCAGAAAACTGGGACTACTGGTAAAACGTGAGCAATGCCTCACTCACACCACAACCAGCATGTTGCGGCACAGGAACGTTTGGTCCCGGTTCTTCAGCTCCCGGCTCTCATTAGTTTAGTTCAGGTTAGGTTAGCTAGGAAAGAGAATGTGACTCGGGATCAAACGTACCTGAATTTCTCGATCTCTCAACTTATGTGATCCTACGATCTAATGCATTAACTCCTGTGATCCTACGATCAATGTCTTGGTGTATGTGATATTATGATCTTGTAATGCCCCTGTTGCGAATGGCATCCAAGTTTCTTGTTTTCGAAATCATACAAAGCTGACTGTAAATGTTTTGGCGTAAATGTCAAACGATAGCAATTGCACTGTTTGTATGTGTGTGTGTGTTTGTGTGTGTGTGTGTGTGTGTGTGTGTGTGTGTGTGTGTGTGTGTGTGTGTGTGTGTGTGTTTGCCCGTGCGTCTTTGTGTGTACGTGATTGTGTTTACACTGTGGATGTATTGAAGCGTAGATACTAGCTGTATGTGCTACCGTGAATTCTGTCTGAGTAAGTTTGTGTAATCATTGTTGCTTTAGCTCGGTATCTGGCAATATCAAGATGTCATTTGATGTTGAACGGCGCGCGTTTGATGTTGTTATCTCGGCGATGAAACTCGTCGACAGGACATCACGAGTATATTGCAGTTATCTTAGTGGCAAATCTGAATTGTGTGTTGGGCAGCCATATTGGTGAAGTTGGGCATATCTCCCAAAGAACAGCTGAAATCAGCAAACTAAATCAAATTTTTGATTTCTCAATCCCGTGCTTTCACTTGTTAAAGTCCCCCTATAACCTAATTAACAATCCCCTACTGATTTTTATAAGATATATAATATACACACACAACACAAGATTAGACACACACACACAGACTGACACACACACACACACTGACACACACAAGCACACAAGCACACACTGACACACACACACACACCCACACACTTGATGAATTATTATTCCATGATCACCAGAATCTTCATCCCCTCTGTTTCTCCAGACGCTCCGTATTGCGCACAACGGAAAAAGGTCGTTTTTTACCTGGTGCCCGGAGAGGAGGTCATCATCGAATGTCACGTGATTGCTGAGCCAGCAGCCGCACGTTTTCATTGGAGCATCAAGAGCTCGGATCATTTGGCCAACGCGAGTGCGGTTACACAGGTAGGCTGGTACATAGGCATGTTAGCAGGTAATTGGATTGCAACAAGTCTGTTCTCTCTACACCACACAATTTGCACGCGCAAAATTAATGAGTTCGGCTTAACGTCGGCGTGTTTGTGTATATGTATGTTTGTCTGTATGGACATGCATGTTTGTGTGTGTTTGATCGTGGAATGTGCGTAGTTGGTGTGGTGTGCTGTGTGCTTTCATCAATATTGCACCATAATACGTCTCATGTTGCATAGTGCAAATCAATCCTGATGTTCATCCAATTATAAATGTATTTGTGTATATATGAGTATGTGTACGAGTATGTATTATACGAGTACTCGTATGTGTATAAGGTGTTTTTACTGCGGTTCTTAATCTAATTTACATTACGTTACATTAACTGCGATATATTCTGGATATATGTACCTACTAACAGTAAACTGTTAACTGACACACTCATATTTGAGTTTCTTTAAAACTGTCAATTTTCATGCTCAATTTCTGCTGGAAATATGTGTTATGTTCTCGAGACTGTGTGTGCAAGAGTCTTTCATCTCGGCTTAATTCCAATCTCTCTGTCTCTCTCTCTCCTTCTGCTGGCTGTTCGCTACGATTTTATTTGAGATTCGGCCCAAGATTGGCTTGGCTTTGAATCAGCGCTCATCTTATTCAACCCTCTGTCCAAGAATATTGACTGTTTCATCCTCATAGATGAGTGCTTTTTCAGTGGTGAAAAACAGGCTCAAATTCTCACCGCTCAATGACCAACAACATTGCTCGAATATCCGCCAAAATTACTCGTGTATTTATATTATATTTTTCTATTATATGTGTTATATATTATATTTATATTATTATAGTATTTTTTATGATAAAAATGGTTAATTATATATATTAACATTTAGAATATGTTTATTCCGCAGTGGCGAAATTTTAATCAAATGGTATTGTGCATGTTGGTTTTGCGCAGGGTTTGAAAAAAAACGGGTTTTCTTCAAAAAAAACATAAACCATGTTTTTTTTAGAAAAAACAAAAAAAAACTTTTTTTTTTGTTTATTTGTTTTTTTTACACTTTGCACACACAAATCAAAAAAGGATTGTACCATGCTATTTAGTACATAGTTAAACATATATTAGTACCACTTACCAAGAGTTTTGTAAATATTTAAAAAAGATAAAAATAATATCATAAAAATGTACACACAGGATCTTGAATTTCACCTTGTGGCATCTATAGGCAACGGAAGTTCTAACCCGCTTCCAATTGCGAAAGCAGTCGATTGTAAACACCCACATATGTTTGCAAAGTCCAATCCATATACCCAGTGGTCATATTTATGAAAATCTAGTGACTAAAAATCGGTTTGTCCATGGAAGTTAATTCATGTTTGTTTTCAGAGTAAACACAGTTTTTATTAACTCAGAGGTTTCTGAAAATAGTGTTTTTAATAGAAACTCAATTGTTTTGTCGTAAATATTTAGGATTTCTCATAAATACCAACTACAATGTTTCCCCAGCAAAAACCAAAAATGTTAATAAAAATGTTTCCCATATCGTGCAAACCCCTAAAATCATGCCAAAAAGTACTATGTATGAAGATTTAAAACTGTATTAATGAACTCATTTACTAATTCTGAAAATATTTGATCATTCCTATATGAGAAAAATCACTTCTGTCAAAAAAAACAATTTTCAAAAAAACCATGTTTTTTTTTTTAAAACATTTGGTTTTAACACTCATAGCTGGTCTGAAAATGGGTTCATAAAAGACTCATATTGTTTCAGCAATGACACCATCCCACCGAGCCTATTTTTCTGTCTTTGTCACAAACAAAAGCAAATTTCACCAAGCACAATGTGTTATGAAGGCTTAATGATTGTCAATTTCAATTATCTCTGCTTTACAAACCAGTAAATTAGAGAGAAAAGTGTGTGTGTTTGTGTTAAAATAACATGCATTGTTCAGTTCAGTGTATGATGTATATACTGGGGCGGGTCGATTTTTAACTTCTTATTTAAATTTCATATTTGTAAAAGTGGAGGTAGATTCAGTTTTTTGCGCTGATTAATAATATGATAATATCAACTGTCCATTCTTAACCGATTTTTCAGCAAATGCATTCGAAAAATAGAAAAAGGCTAAAATGGCGCATATATCCATTGTGTACTGGACCAATTCTGTTTTAATATTCTAACGTTGTAAATTAGGCTATAGAAGACATATTCGTAATCAGTGCAAAAACTGGATTTATCTCGTAAATTTCACACACTTTCATGCTATTTATTTCTTTCATTTCAACAAAACAATTGTCCGTGGATTAATAATGCGTTTTATTATCTATATAACCCAACAAACATACATTTCGAACTATTACTCAAAAAAGTTCTTATGTTATACAATATAATATCGTATAATCGATACAACTTTCGCTGATCCAATAACTCATTTATCTATATTGGCCTCATATTAGCTCCAATATTGAGCTCCAATGTGTGTGTGTGTGTGTGTGTGTGTGTGTGTGTGTGTGTGTGTGTGTGTGTGTGTGTGTGTGTGTGTGTGTGTGTGTGTGTGTGTGTGTGTGTGTGTGTGTGTGTGTGTGTGTGTGTGTGTGTGTGTGTGTGTGTGTGTGTGTGTGTGTGTGTGTGTGTGTGTGTGTGTGTGTGTGTGTGTGTGTGTGTGTGTGTGTGTGTGTGTGTGTGTGTGTGTGTGTGTGTGTGTGTGTGTGTGTGTGTGTGTGTGTGTGTGTGTGTGTGTGTGTGTGTGTGTGTGTGTGTGTGTGTGTGTGTGTGTGTGTGTGTGTGTGTGTGTGTGTGTGTGTGTGTGTGTGTGTGTGTGTGTGTGTGTGTGTGTGTGTGTGTGTGTGTGTGTGTGTGTGTGTGTGTGTGTGTGTGTGTGTGTGTGTGTGTGTGTGTGTGTGTGTGTGTGTGTGTGTGTGTGTGTGTGTGTGTGTGTGTGTGTGTGTGTGTGTGTGTGTGTGTGTGTGTGTGTGTGTGTGTGTGTGTGTGTGTGTGTGTGTGTGTGTGTGTGTGTGTGTGTGTGTGTGTGTGTGTGTGTGTGTGTGTGTGTGTGTGTGTGTGTGTGTGTGTGTGTGTGTGTGTGTGTGTGTGTGTGTGTGTGTGTGTGTGTGTGTGTGTGTGTGTGTGTGTGTGTGTGTGTGTGTGTGTGTGTGTGTGTGTGTGTGTGTGTGTGTGTGTGTGTGTGTGTGTGTGTGTGTGTGTGTGTGTGTGTGTGTGTGTGTGTGTGTGTGTGTGTGTGTGTGTGTGTGTGTGTGTGTGTGTGTGTGTGTGTGTGTGTGTGTGTGTGTGTGTGTGTGTGTGTGTGTGTGTGTGTGTGTGTGTGTGTGTGTGTGTGTGTGTGTGTGTGTGTGTGTGTGTGTGTGTGTGTGTGTGTGTGTGTGTGTGTGTGTGTGTGTGTGTGTGTGTGTGTGTGTGTGTGTGTGTGTGTGTGTGTGTGTGTGTGTGTGTGTGTGTGTGTGTGTGTGTGTGTGTGTGTGTGTGTGTGTGTGTGTGTGTGTGTGTGTGTGTGTGTGTGTGTGTGTGTGTGTGTGTGTGTGTGTGTGTGTGTGTGTGTGTGTGTGTGTGTGTGTGTGTGTGTGTGTGTGTGTGTGTGTGTGTGTGTGTGTGTGTGTGTGTGTGTGTGTGTGTGTGTGTGTGTGTGTGTGTGTGTGTGTGTGTGTGTGTGTGTGTGTGTGTGTGTGTGTGTGTGTGTGTGTGTGTGTGTGTGTGTGTGTGTGTGTGTGTGTGTGTGTGTGTGTGTGTGTGTGTGTGTGTGTGTGTGTGTGTGTGTGTGTGTGTGTGTGTGTGTGTGTGTGTGTGTGTGTGTGTGTGTGTGTGTGTGTGTGTGTGTGTGTGTGTGTGTGTGTGTGTGTGTGTGTGTGTGTGTGTGTGTGTGTGTGTGTGTGTGTTGATGCGTGAATAAGGCGAGACAATTGAGTGGCGGTCACAATGGAACACTTGTGTACCGACCCGTTCAACTGAGCGATTACGGACAGCTGTTGTGTGGGGCAGAAAACAATATCGGCAAAATGTGGCATCAATGTCGATTTAGCATCTGGCTAGCTGGTGGGTACGCCTGGCTAAATATAATTAATTAATTAATTAATACTGACAGTGATATGATCCGTGTGTTGAGGCATATTGAACTGCGCAAGACTTGTGTTAAACCAGCCCACAACAGAGAAGTGATTGAGAACGGTACTGGAGCGAAGGGTCCAAGTATGTAAGTTTAATTCAATTCATTATTCATAAATCCAATCAAGCAATTGTTAGCGTGCTTTCTCTTCTCGTTCTACCATGGTGATTGATTTTAATAATAATAAAGATAAAAATAATGATAATATTTGTGTTTGAACGTACGAAATGCGATCTAGGTCGTTGGTTTTCACTCATAATGGCTCAATAACAGCGTTCATGAATTCGCGTGCAGAAATGTTTGGTGGCATATTCAACATGGTTTCTTGGTTGTCAGAGGATCCTGCCCCAGTTACTGGCTGTACCGTGGCCGAGAGGTCCTCTACCAGTCTGGTGGTCGAGTGTTCCGCCCCGACACGACCTTCACTCGCTGCGGGCCCTCCACCCGGCAATGGCTCGAGATCGGCGTCGATGAAGAGACATCCCGGACCTTCTAGTTCCGACTCTCATCACCAGCAGCAGCAGCAGCAGCAGGAAGACTGGCGCTTCTGGGCGGTCGTGAAGGACAGCAACACTGATGTTCAGCTACTGAACATGTCCAGTGAGAGACCCAGCTTCCAGTTGCGACAATTACCGGCGGGCGGTGAGGTGCGCGTGCTCGTGACGGTGGAAGGTCGCGGCAGACGTCATAGTCCCCCGTTCATCATTGACACCAGTGCACTGAGAACTGCCGAACAGCGCGTGCATTCGGCAGGTGAGAGGGTCGCTGCTGTTGCTGGAGTCTCCAGTTAGCTCCACACAAGCAGGTTGCACTACTAGAATTATCATCATGTGTCTTTTAGTAATAATAAACGTTCACTGGGTGAGAGATTTCTCTGTCCGGACAAACTATTCCGGAATAACTCTGTGTACGGATATCCGTTATTAGCAAAATATGTGTTAATACGCTAATTCTATATATATTTTCTCCAAATCGATTTTCCAAATTTTATATCGAGAGATATATTCCAGACATTATTGTGCAGTTTTTGACGAATGGAATTTTTAAATATCCGCTCTCGCAAAAGTTGCAGCAGATTTCAGCTTGAATTTATTGCGGCTAATTTGACGCAGGAGGGTAATTTCCTGCTGTCAAAGCTGGCGTGATCCAATGTCGTGCGCCTGGACAATCGCCGTGCCAACTGCTAATTAAAAGTCTTATTTGCGAGACGTCACTTCACTTGCTCATTTATCAGCGCTCGTCAAATATAGCACGAGCTCATCTCATGTCGCACCACTGGCGGATACAGATGCGGATTGTTCAGGGGCCTCAGGTCCCACCTCCTAAATGTTTCCACCAACTCCTCATAATCAAGAGGTTCACTGAAACAGGTCAAGAAAATATATATTTCCGTAGAATTTGTTTATATAAGCATTGTCGCAAAGACGTTGCATAATGATGCAAGTACATCACTGATCGCCCCCAAGATTCAGCTGCAAAAAAATTTTACAGTCCCTCCCAAAATTGCAATCTGGATCCGCCTCTGTGTGGCACGTGGTCTGCGCGAGCGAATGGGCATTTTTTATGCTCGTGCAGCCTGCAATTGAAGGAGAGCGCTGTTTGAGTGAGAGTGTGTGAGTGAGAGAGTGTGAGTGAGAGAGTGTGAGTGCCTCAACAAGCACTCGCGACATGGCTAATTTTCTCGTCAAACTCGTCGCTTGACTTTTTCTACTTGTAGTACGCACTCACCTAGTGCTTTCAAAAGTCTGGCAAACTTTTGGCTTAATGCTAGATGACTTGTGTGTGTGTGTGTGGTTTTGTTTGTCTTCTTATAATTATATGTCACACACACACACACACACAGACACACACACACACACACATACACAGTCAAGTGGTAAGTTGTTTCATTTCTGTGATTTTCCAGCAAAAAGAACAACTAATTTAGCAAAAGTTACGCTTTATATTATACGTGTATGTCTCTCATGCATTAATGTGAATGTGAATTATTCCTGACAAATTATTTACATTCACGTTTACATTCGCGTACATTCAACATCTGACATTCTAAATATCATCAAGCAGTTGATATATTTTCCAGCTTTATGCATTATTTGCAATTGCAGCTGTGCAACAATGGCTAGCTGGCTGGCATGCAACACTTTATTTTCTATCAGACATCATAGACATCATTGAAGATGATAGTTCGCCCTGATTTTGTGTTGTGTGTGTCTGTCATGTGTGTGTGTGTGTGTGTGTGTGTGTGCTGGTGTGTGTGTATTGACAGACGTGAAGGGAACGACCAGGCAGTCAGCTGTCAGTGCAGTATTTCTGGCAGTTGTTCTCGGTGTTGTTGCGTGTTTTCTGGCCTTCGCTGTCGGCTTTGTGCTGCTGGTTAAATGGAAACGGTACCACTATTCTTTCTTCATCATCCTGCTTCTTCTGAATTCGCATCTTGTTGAAGTCAATTTAAATTTGCATATGCCGTGGATCTTGGTTCAAGTAAAGCTTTATTTCACTGATCTGAATTCGATCGGAATTAATCTGAATTGTCATTTCCGTGAACTCAAACTAGATCGCAATACTGGGATGAATTTGACTGATATATTTGAATGAACCCCCAAATACTTCCAGGATTTACGAGCATGCTGGCTCTGCGCATGACCAAATGAGTCAACTTTCACTAATATTGCCTGCACACATCCCTGCTGTATTTGTTGATGTTATAACAAGGAGACAAGCATACAGAGCCGTAGCAACCGCCCCCCGTACCCCCCGGCCGGGGGGCCCCCGAGTGTTGAGGGGCCCCGTTACTTCACGTATGACATTAAAATTTATAATAATATGTATAGCCTTTACCTTTTTGCTCAGATGTTTTCACCTGAGCTTGTATTATGTGATTATGTATAATAAATAAATTCATTATTTGATGGTATATTTTTAATGGGGGCCCCAAGTGTTGCTTTCGGGGGGCCCCAAGTGCTGCCTTCGGGGGGCCCCAAGTGTTGCCTTCGGGGGGGCCCCAAGTGTTGCTTTCGGGAGGGGCCCCAAGTGCTGCCTTCGGGGGGGGGGGGCCTCATAAGTCCTCGCAACGGCTCTGCAAGCATATATGAGCATTGTGGCAGCCAATTGAAACTGGCCAATTACTGCTTCTGCCAGCACTGTAGTGAGTGTATGGATCTGGTTCTGAATCGGCGAGAGCTGCCAGTTGATGCGTGAAATTGCCACCACTTTTGCCGATCAAAAAGCATTGTTATTGCGCTGCAGTGTGTGGCGTGTTTGGAATTGTTAAAGAGCTGCGTGCATGAAATTACAGCTTCAATAAGGCCGTCAAGGTCGAACTGCTGGTAAATGAGCCAGAAATCAATAAGTGAAGCAAACACGAGATTAAACCCGCGTTTGTTTAAATTGGTCGAAATTATATTTATGACAGAATGTCGCTGATTATTTTGTGTTTTACTTTTTGACTTTTTCCAAGTTGTTTGACATATATTGGTGGTTTTATTTTGCTTTGTCGAGGGAATTCTAGAAATTGATAATTGATACGAGCCTCGACACGAGATATAATTATACACTTCTAGGAAGAAATACCTGTGTTTTGTGCATTAGTCTGCTTTTTTCAAGTATATGACACTAATGATGTGTGTGTGTGTGTGTGTGTGTGTGTATGTGTGTGTGTGTGTGTGTGTGTGTGTGTATGTGTGTGTGTGTGTTTGTGTGTGTGCTTGCGTGTCAATGTGTCGTTATTTCCAGTGATATCTCCCTCATAATGTGTGTACATAATGAAATATTCAATAATTGGATAAGCAATATATGCACTATATATATGCCTATATATCCCTGCATATGTATATATTTACATGTATATAACGTATATATATAACGTTATGCCTGTACTATAACAGCACCTCTAATTAAACATCATTTTGACAGCTCCAATAGCAGCATGTCACGAGATTTTTATTAGTGAATTTCTCATTATTTTACCATTAATCAGCCTATATTTTGTTTGTGTTAAATACATATGCATACGTTACCCGGTATTCTTTTCATGCAGAAAATATACGGTATTTTCTCAAAATTCAGACCAGCTAGTGGAGAAATAGAGCGACACCTTCTAATAGAACAACACTACGGGGGAAGGTTTGAAAAGTAGAACGACATGCCGCTCAAATAAAACTATTACGTTATATATCCAAATATAACCAGTCCTCCAAATAGCGCACTCGAACGGACCAAGAAAAAATCCGCCACCTGGGGAATTAAGCTATTCGAAGAGTCGACTGTATGTTTATCTGGATGTGTACTCTTTGTGTTCCTGCGGTCAGGGGATAAGAATACTGCCGCCGTACCCGCTGCGTGTCGTAAGAGGCGACTAAAAGGGGACCCTCTGCTTCTTCCCTTCGATATACTACTGTCAGGACCGGGGCGCGATAATTCAGCAGAGTTGGTGCCCCCACTGTAACGGCAGCTTTCTTCTGTCCTATCATTCTCCCGGAATTTAAAAAAATGTGTACTCAGCTATTTGTTTATCACAGGAGATGAGCTGTGCTCGTGCTGTCCTGTCTCCAACCCACCCTCTAGTAACCTATCTTCCCTGAAATTCCCAGTATTTCACAATATCCAGTCTTTCGTTAAATGTTCCTACGCTGTTAGCTCCTACAATATCCTCCCCTAACTGATTCCAGACATCAACACACCTGTATATGGGAAACTATACTTCTTAACATATCTCAAATATCTAATGATTTCTTATTTTTTCCCATGACCCTCGCCTGAATTGCCTGAATTATCCCAAACTATACAATTATCTCTATCTAGCTTTTACATATTCATTATATGCCTAGAGATATTGGTCAAGTTGCCCCTTAGCCTACGTTGTTCTAAAGATGACAAACAAAGTACTTTTACTCTTTTCTCATTTTTCTTTTAGTCTTTTCTCGTGTGTGTGTGTGTGTGTGCGTATGCTTATGTGTGTGTGTATGTTTATGTGTGTGCGTATGTTTATGTGTGTATGTTTATGTGTGCGTGTGTGTATGTTTATGTGTGTGTGTGTGTGTGTGTGTGTGCGTATGCTTATGTGTGTGTGTATGTTTATGTGTGTGCGTATGTTTATGTGCGTATGTTTATGTGTGTATGTTTATGTGTGTGTGTGTGTGTGTGTATGTGACATCGCAGACGGCGTCGCAACTGGTGCGTGGCCAAAGTGACCGCCATTTCCGACCAGTGTGACCCCGATGACGGGGTCACTGACCTCTACCTGCAGCGAGACCAGTTGCAAATTGATGACCTGACAGGCAATGTACAGCCGCGCGTGACCCGCACAGGTCACTGACACCTCACCTACTGACTGTCTTGTTTGGGAGTATTATAATGTCTTGTTGTCTAATAAAAAATACTCAAATTCGAAACAAAAGTGAGCTAGTTAAAGAAATGCTTGTTTTAATAATAGATACAGCTTCTGGGATATGATGGTAATAGTGCCCACACACTCTTCCCATGCCATTGGAGTTGCCTGCAATTAATAATAATAATAATCATTATTATATTTCACCAATAGCACCATGGTGAGTGTGAGAGTGGTGTTTTCATTACTTCATTCCGATCAAGCAAACTGATACATGAAAAAATAATATCCGACTAATACTTATAACGTGAGTCTATTGTATTCTGGATATGTTCCTCATTAATTTGTATATATACATATGTGTGTGTTTGTGTGTTTAGAGAGGCAATCGGTAACAGTGGGTGGTGTGTGTATGGAGCGGCATTCCCTACTGTTGTCTTCCAATCAGCCATATACAAGAAGCACACACACTTGCTCAGTAAATGTACGTCACATGAGACTAAATGCCTTCACTTAGTCAACACGCTTTTATTATCCTCATTATTCTTCTAGGCCATTAGCACTAGTTTTTCCCTCGAAATCCTCAATTTTTGGTGAGCAAATTTCTGTCACACCACAGATTCTACCACAGATTCGGTTTATATTTAAATTTACATTTGAATTATACATTTTGAATAATACATTTTAATTTGTTTAATTAATTACATTTTAAACCCGTCAGCGCCGCGATATCATGTGTCTGGCAGGGTGGAGGGGGCACGCGAGACGAGCCCCCCCTCACTGATTACCCGTGGTGGCAACTGGCGCGACGTAAACGCTCGTGCGACGTGACAATCGCGGAAGACGTGTGGCGACATGATAGAGAAAGCGTCGTCTGACATTCGTGGCAAGTATCTAACATTCTAGCAGATTTATTCAGCCTGAAATCACGTGAGAGTTATCATCAAATGACCCTCACAAAATATCACTTGCAATACTAACTGTTTAATAACAGACCATAAAGTATATAGCTTATATTTTTATATTCATATATCAAACACATTTTTATTTTTACAAGTACGTGCTACTCCCCTGGGCGAGAAAACTCAACCAGCATTGAAATATCAGTAAAACAAGTGCAATTTCAATGTTAAACTTCAATGTTTTCAAGCCAGTCATACTCGGCTGGAAGTTGCAACTGTACCTCACAAGTTGAATCGCGAAGAATACCACGCTCAAGTCCCCAGAGCAAATACACATACATTACACACACACACACACACACACACACACACACACATTACACATACATACACACAAATTACACACACACATACGCACACATGCATGCACAAAGCTCGGGTAATTTTGCCTTCAATGCAAAACTTTCTCCTCTTTTTAGAATTTTCTCAGATGTTAGGATTGGTTTGATCACTCTGGAAAATATTATTCAGCCAGCTTTCTCACACAAAACACATCGTCGTCAATGTGGTGATGATCTAGGTCGCTATCTCGAGCATTTCGTGTTTGAAACAGACATACACACACACGCATACACACGCATACATACACACACATATATATACACACAGACCACCACAACACAACACAGAACAAGTTCAAAATGTTTATACACTCTTAAAAAATTACTGAATTAAATTACGATTTATTTATTGTATTTGCCTGGGCCAACTGTTCGAAGACAATTAAGGCGCTATTATGGTCTAAATGAGTGTGTCGCCGTGACACAAAATCGACGCACACACACACTCACATACACTCACACTCACATACACACACACGCCGGAACAATATGCAAATTGCGATCGGAATTAATTTGATCACTGACCGAAAGCCAGCGTGGTCAATAACACACAGACATACACACACACTGACACACACACACACTCACACACACACACACGCAGACACACACAGATATTGGCACATACAGACACACAGAGACAAACACTCAAGCACATTGACACACAAACATATGTATACACACACACACACACACACACACATACACACACACACACGAACTCTTGTTTTGAGCTTGATAGTGAGCGGTTGTGCTACGCTCCGTGAGAAAAGTGTTGAATGATTTCCACCATCTGAGCGAAACATCCTCCAGACACACAATTTGGGAAACATATCTGCATCTCATAACTCTCAACTGACAGCTCAACCGCTCTCATCCTCACCTGCAAAACAAGTAGCAAGTTTCCAACAAACGTTCCAGGTAAAGGTATAAATCTTAAGTCTTTAACTTTAGGCCCTGAGGTAACAGCTGCTACACGGCAAGAAGCCGAAGCTTATTAACACACACAGGTGTGTCCCGTGCAGCTCGCTGACACCGCAGAACCGACCCTCTCCACGCTATGACGCCACAAGGACGGAAGACGTATTAGAGAAGGCCATCTCTCCAGAATGCATGACACATCACATGACTGATATCTGGCACCATCATTTACTGCTGGGTGGACAGGGACTGTTGGATTATAGAATTCACCCAAAGAAATTCTCCTCCGTCGGGTATTATTTTTAACATTTATACTCGAGCACCAAAAATTCACTCGATTGTCACTCTACAGCGTGTCCACAAGAACATATCCTGCTACAGGAAGCAGCTCCATAATTGACCCATTTTTTAGACGATGATATCTCATTTGAGGCAGGTACGCAGACGTCACGTGACTCTGCACACACGGGAAATAGATGAGAGTGAATGTCGGAAATGGCACAAGTCACATACATTACATTACATTATGGAACAATTTATATAGCGCCCTGCACCTAGAAGGTCTCTAAGGCGCTGCACACACACACACACACACACACACACACACACACACACACACACACACACACACACACACACAAAAACGCATACATTCACAAGGTAAAAGATGGAGAGAAAGGGAGCAGAGAGAAAATCAGACCTTATATTCATCGCTAGTGTACACAATGTTATCTAAGATATAATAGGACTTCAACAGAAAAAATTTCTTAGAGTGTTTTTTGAAAACAGGGATAGAAGTGATAGAACGTAGTGTTGGGGAGAGCTTATTGTAAATACGGGGTCCTAAGATAGAGAAACAACGATTATAGTGAGAATGTCTAGAAGGAAAAGCAGGTTCCAATAAGAGACGAGAATCATCAGTTGACCTAAGTGTACGAGTAGAGTTTTTAAAAGACAGAAGTTCAAATAAATACGAGGGTTTACGGAGAATAAGGGTAGAATGAATAATTAAGCAGATGCGGTAGTCAATAAGCGCCTTAATAGGGAGAAGTCCTAATTTTTGTAGAAAGCGAGAGACATGAGAGCCAGCAGGGAGATTGTAGATTAGACGACAAGCTTTACTAACAGATTGAAGCTTCCGAAGCTGGCGGTGGTTCATAGAAAGAAAGAGCGAGCAACAATATTCAATCCTACTGAGAATGAAACAATTAGCTAGTTTGAAAGCAGCAGAGACAGTTAAGTATCTTCGGATAGAATAGATTCGCCTAATATGAAAATTACAGACCCAAATAATATCAGATATGTATAGATAAAAAAAAGACATACACATACACACACACAGATACACAAACACACACAAACATACACAGACATACAGACACACAAGCAGGCATACAGACAGACATACAGTACAGACAGACAGACATACAGATACACGGTGCACGAGCTAGCTAGCTAGTGGTACAAGGCTAATCTGTTAATGTAGTGTTAATTGCAATGCGCGCACCATGTCAATTGCAGGATGTGCTGGACAGGACAGGTTGATATGACACTCACACACACACACACACACACACACACACACACACACACACACACACACACACACACACACACACACACACACACACACACACACACACACACACACACACACACACACACACACACACATACACAGACACACTGACACATACACTGACACAGACACACTGACACACTGACACTCACACACACACACACACTGACACACACACACAGTCACACTGACACACTGACACACACACTGACACACACACACACACTGACCCACACACACACACACTGACGCACTGACACACTGACACATACACTGACACACAGACACACACACAGACAGCACAAGTCTCGCCTGTTATATGTGTGCATGAGCCTGTCTGTGTGTCTGTGTGTCAGTGTGTGTCAGTGTGTGTGTGTGTCTGTGTGTCAGTGTGTCAGTGTGTGTGTGTCAGTTTATGTGTTTGTGTGTGTGTGTGTGTCAGTGTGTGTGTCAGTGTGTGTCAGTGTGTGTGTGTCAGTGTGTGTGTGTGTGTGTGTGTGTGTGTGTGTGTGTGTGTGTGTGTGTGTGTGTGTGTGTGTGTGTGTGTGTCAGTGTGTGTGTGTGTGTGTGTGTGTGTGTGTGTGTCAGTGTGTGTGTGTGTGTGTGTGTGTGTGTGTGTGTGTCAGTGTGTGTGTGTGTGTGTCAGTGTGTTGTTTCGGTGACAACACTGAAGGAATCACTGAAGTCTGGCTTGACAATTACCGTTTCTCATTGGCACATTTGCATACAAACTCATTCACACACACACACACACAGACACACACACACAGACACGCGCGCATACAGTGGAGATTACAATATACCAATACATACACATACAGACAAACAGACACATACAGGCGCATACATACAGACACATACAGACGCACACACACATACAAACAAGGAAACATAACTTTTGCCAATTGTGTTGTATTTGGAAGTCGTATTGTTAATTTTCTGACTTCTACTGTATCGTAATTATTGCACCTGATTTGTGCTCACTGGTATTTGTGTGTATATTCGCAGACAATATTAACAAGCGTACCGGCTTGAAAAATTATACCAAGTAGCAACCAGCAACAGACAACAGACGACAGACAGCACACGAGTCAAACGCCGTTTCTCAATCATTTGGTTCATCAAAATATCGCTGCATTCATTTTTCTCGATGTTCTCTCGTCTTTCTACCGATTTTTGGCTTCATTTTCATATGTGTCTGTGTGTATGTGTGTATGTGTGTGTGTGTGTGTGTGTGTGTGTGTGTGTGTGTGTGTGTGTATGTGTGTGTGTGTGTGTGTGTGTGTGTGTGTGTGTGTGTGTGTGTGTCTGTGTGTGTGTGTGTGTGTGTGTCTGTGTGCTTGTGTGTGTGTGCTTGTGTGTTTGTAACAAATTTATATATATATTGAATGATATTACGTTTGGCTGGTTAAATTTGAGTAAATGTTAATTTTAATCTGTATATTTCATGTCATATTAACCAATGGTTTTCATCGTGGCAAATATTCAAGTTGATATCACTGCTTTTACTGGTTGGCTATGTGACAAATATTTCCATCATACCTCATACATTCAACGTGCATTATAGCCGAATTTCATTGCATGCACGGTGGAAAATACTGGCAGAACATGCAATGCCGCCATTTTGTTGCCTCACATGAGCTGTATACACTGACTGATCCAGGAGGGGGGTCCAGGGGGATGAACCCCCCAAAATATTCCATCAACCCCTCATAACCAAGATATTCACTAAAAGAAGCCAAGAAAAATATTTTCTGTAGAATTATTTCTGTAGAATTTGTTCATATAATCATTATCGCAAATACGTTGCATAATGATGCATGTACATGACTGATCACCCCCAAGATTCACCGCTCCCCAAATTAATTCAGAACCTCCCAAAATTGCACTCTGGATCCGCCACTGGCTGTATATATTAATGTTTTTATTGCGAGGATCTCCATAGATTGATAATTCGACTGTCTATCAACAACATCGTTACAAATTTCACCCCGCTGTTAAGATTGTGTTCGTGAATGGTGCAGAATACTTGCAACAGCGGCCATTCTCATAAATACTGCTCATTGTGTGCTTGATGCGCGTGAATGTGTGTGTGGGCAATATTGCAATATTAAAGACAAGATTCATTGCAGAAACGAGCGAGATTGTGCGCGTGTGCATGACTTCCATGATTGACTTGTCTACGTGTGCGTTAAGAGTGATTGGATTGATATGATTGGGTGATTGGATTGATATGATTGGGTGTTTTTACATGTCTGTGATATTTGCGTAGACTCAATAAATGTCAATGTGTTCGAATTTGCTATGAAACTCGTCAGCAATCCACAATCATGAAGTTCCAGCAATAGTGTTCTATTTACTGCTCTTGTGTACAATCTGCACCCTATATTCCGCCCAGCTTAGTATTACTCATGTAAACTAGTATTACTCATACAAACTAGTAGTACTCATGTAAACTAGTATTACTCGTGTAAACTAGTATTACTCATGTAAGCTAGTATTACTCATGTGAACTAGTATTACTCATGTAAACTAGTATTACTCATGTAAACTAGTATTACTCATGTAAACTAGTATTACTCGTGTGAACTAGTATTACTCATGTGAACTAGTATTACTCATGTAAACTATTATTACTCATGTAAGCTAGTATTACTCATGTAAACTAATATTACTCGTGTAAACTGGTATTACTCATGTAAATTAATATTACTCATGTAAACTGGTATTACTCATGTAAACTAACATTACTTGTGTAAACTAGTATTACTCATGTAAGCTAGTACTACTCATGTAAACTAGTATTACTCATGTAAGCTAGTATTACTCATGTAAGCTAGTATTACTCATGTAAGCTAGTATTACTCATGTAAGCTAGTATTACTCATGTAGTATTCAGATAAAAGCTATGATAGTATTAGTGATGTTGGCGCGTGCTAGCACATAGGGGTGGCAGCTGGTAACAGAGCAGATATTAGGGCAGTGTTGAGACGCGATCCAACCCCATCTATATACAATTGAGACGATATAAATGACGGCATATACTTATTAATACATGTGTACGTGTTTATAAAAACACACACACAATTATCACTGTACTGAATATATTAATATTTAATATAATTACTAATTTAACAATATTTATTAAATTATTCACTATATATTAACAGAGTAATTTCGCAGCGAATGTTGGAATATATTTTCAACACACACACACACACGACCCCTCACTTGTATTATACACACACAGACACTTGGATAACATTGGAAAGTGCTTTCGGGCAAGCATTCAACTGTGACTAATTGACAGAGGTCGAAACTGCACAACAACAATCACAAATTAGAGCTGAAAAGAAAAGGAATTGGAGCAGTAAAAATGTGCACTCACTATAATAACTCATATAAGAACCATATATATTAGCATAGCGCAAGCACTTCAGTGATTTCAACAAGCAACTAACATTACATGTGTCTGCTACATGAAGCCAATGTGTATGTGTGTGTGTGTGTGTGTGTGTGTGTGTGTGTGTGTGTGTATGTGTGTGTGTGTGTGTGTGTGTGTGACGAAATACTGTATGGATGCTCGAGTCTGGCGAGTAACAGAGTTAGTGAGGCAAGTGTAGAACAAGTAATATACAGTAAGTGCAACCAAACCGCTGGATAAAACAATATTATATCGCACTAGAAACACACACACACACACACACACACACAAGCACACACACAAGCACACCACACACACAACTAACGTAGCCCACAAAACACAAACTGACATAAATAAAAAAGCCACTGAAAGCACGCACAAAACGTTGCAAAGCTCCCCTCTCTCTCTCTCTGTCTGTGAAAAAAACAAATAAACGACCATGGTGGCGTATTTTGGCGCACAATTATCATTATGACCGATCAACACCAGCAACAACAATTATAATCGCCAATTCTCGTGACAATTAGTCGAGCACACTCGCGATAAACCGACACCAACAAACTAGAATAACTGAGCTCTCACTGACACATTGACACAAACTGACACACACACACACTGACACATTGACACACACACTGACACATTGACACACACACTGACACATTGACACGCGGAATGCAACAACATACACACACACGGACACACACACCAGCAGTATATGATAACAAGAAGCGGAACAATACAAGCACTCATCTCATACAGCTGATAACTGTGATTAACACTGAATTAGACTGGGAAAATGGAATGAAGCAGTGAGATGAGGAAAGAGAGAATAAAAGGATAGATAAGAGGAAATAGGTGGAAGAGAAGGGAGATAATAGGATAGAAAAGCAGTAGAGAAACAGTAAGAACATAACAAGACACAATGAACAAGCACATTCTCTCACAATGACTGCATAACTCATCAACAACACAACCAGACACCATACTCTGTACTCTCTCTCTCTCTCCCGTACTCTCTCTCTCTCTCATTTCCTCTCAACGTCTGTCATCTACTTGAGGTCTTCCTGGATGGTCTTTTTGACCCGGTTCAACATCATCGTGGTCCAGGAGTCGAGGCGAGAGATGGAGTCGTACTCGGTGACTGTCTCGGTGAACAGATCCACGTTCTCCTCCTCCAAGTGCCCGCTTATTGACTGACACACACACACACACACACACACACACACACACACACACACACACACACTTGCTTATATCTGGACATGTTTTCTGAAAAGTACAATTAGATTAACCGATGATATTTCGGAACAAATATGAATTATTAAACCTTCAAGAATTATTCTGCTTGACAGGGGATAAAGCTTGTAAATGTGTTGAAGATATGTTGGATGTGTGTTGAGGTGATTATTGTGTGTGACAGTGATAGCGTAGTGCTGTAGTCTGGTGTATACTGTTCTGTTTGATTGTGTATAAATAGTGCAAATACGTTCATTATATATTGTGGCGTTAAAACGAAGTGATTGTTGTGTAATAATGACAGTGTGGTATTTCGGCATTATGTTCTTGTATAGTTAATATTGATTATGGAACATTCCGTGTGTGTGCTATTTTCATGTGTTATGCTATGCTGCGGTTAATAACCTAAACTAAACTGTGTGTGTTTGTGTGTGTGATAGTTGTAAGTATAATGACTGAAATCACGTGCATCATACTGTCCTGCACTTTCACTGTCTGTTAATAATTAATGATTATTTTGCACGACGTTCTATTTTACTTCTCTTGAATTCACGTGATTTGTGTTGAGCGCCGCTTTTAATGCAGATATCAGTTGATTGATCAGTTAGCCGTGCAGGTGGCGCTGGTAGCAGTAATAATGTCGCGCTCACCTTAACCAGCTTGTACTCGCGCGAGTCCTGGAAGGCGGGGTACATGGCCTGGTAGCGCTGCAGTGCGTTGTTGGCGTTCACCACGTCGATGCACAAATGACACAGCAGCGCCTTGAAGAAATAGTCTTTGGCGCTGTACTTGAGCAAAGAGCTCTCGAGCGACTGTGCTGCCACCTAGCGTCACAATAAGACAATTAATCACTGATACAACCGCCGCTCTCAAACACACACACACACACACACACACACACACACAACTGAATATCAACCGCACCATAACTAAGATACTCTGCCAGAAAACGAGCCATAAAGAATGAGATAATAAGAGAGAATGAGATAATAAGAGAGAATGAGATAATAAGAGAGAATGAGATAATAAGAGAGAATGAGATAATAAGAGAGAATGAGATAATATGAGATAATATGAGAGAATGAGATAATATGAGAGAATGAGATAATAAGAGAGAATGAGATAATAAGAGAGAATGAGATAATATGAGATAATATGAGAGAATGAGATAATATGAGAGAATGAGATAATATGAGAGAATGAGATAATATGAGAGAATGAGATAATATGAGATAATATGAGAGAATGAGATAATATGAGAGAATGAGATAATATGAGAGAATGAGATAATAAGAGAGAATGAGACAATAAGAGACAGGAAAATGGGGTAGTAGTAGGGAGAGAGTGTGAGAGCGGGAAAGAGAGAGAGAGAGCGGGAAAGAGTGTGAGAGGCTGTCGCACCTGTTCATAAATGCCGACCGCTTTCTCATAGTTGAGAGTTTGAGCCGAGAACTGAGCCACTTTGAGCTGACACTTATTGGCGGCCGCGTGCGCCTCCTCGCCACGAAAATAATCTGCTGCCTTCTCGTAGTGACGCACTGCCTGTTCCAAGTCCATCAACTCCGTCTCGAATATCTCGCCTATTGTCTGGTGGTGTTTGGCAGCCACCGAGAAACGGCCCATATCGGTGAAAATGTCGATTGCCTTCGTCATACACATCACCGCCTCTGAACACACACACACACTTTATAAAGGTTAAAAGCCTCAAGTGACAGCTGCTACACGGGAAGAAGCCGAAGCTTATGAACACACACAGGTGTGTCCCGTGCAGCTCGCTGTCACCGCAGAACCGACCCTCTCCACGCTATGACACCACAAGAATGGAAGACGTATTAGAGAGAGCCACCTCCCCAGAATGCATGACACAACACATGACTGATATCTGGTACCATCATTTACTGCTGGGTGGACAGGGGCTGTTAGATTATAGAATTCGCCCAATGAAATTCTGCTCCACCGGGATTCGAACCACGGACCTCCCTTGTGAAGCGGGTGTATTACCACTGCACCACGGAGTCCAATGAACTGAAGAATTAACTCAAACATAATTCATCAATATGTGATCGTTGTTTTTAATCGTTGTGTGATAACTTGGCCTTATTTCTGCTGATCAGAGGCGGAGAGAGAAATGGAGAGTGTGAGAGTAGGAGAGAGAGGACAGGCGCACCGTTGGGGTCGGATTTTTTGTAGCAGTTTGCTGCATCGACGTAGTTGGTGGCCGCGTCGTGTCTGTTCTGAGCCTTGAGACTGAGCTCGGCGACGCGACAGAACGCCTCGCCAGCACTCGTCCACTTCTTGGCCATCTTGAACATGTTGGCGGCGCGGTGGTACATCTCAGAGGCCTCATCTGTGCGCGAGCCGCCCCTGCCGCGTGACCACAACACCCACAGGGAATAACAACAAGTGAAGCAGAATGATAAATGAAGACAACATTTCAACTAACATGAAGCAAATATATAAGCACGCATGACTTCAAATATACAGTTATAAATTGTGTGGTTAAGACACTTAACAATAACAATTAGTCAACAAGCAAAAAACACCGACATTTCCACCGGCCATTTCACTACTCAAACGTTGTTTCTCTCTCACGCGTTTCCATGGCGACGGAAGAACGATCATTCACAAGCACATAACAATAAATCAATCTCGAGCAGTTAACCGCAATATACCTCCAAGCAAATAATATTTGACACTTAAAATTGATTGAATCTTGAAAAGTATATAAACTATTCATAATATCATCCACAATAAGGAGCGATAATCCACCTGGGTTGGCTTCTGTTGCAGTCGTTCGGTGATTGAATTAAAATAAAAAATAAAATCATCCACAACAAATACACAGCTCATTTATTTTACTCACCCAAGCAGAGAGCCAAAAAAGCCTTTGGAAGAATTCAACTTTTTCTCTGCATCCTGCATCAATTGAATGGCTTTCTGTTCTTCACTACTCATCTTGGCAACACACCGATGCACAGCAGAAACGAGCAACAGTAACGCTCAGACACAACTCTGCCTGACGAAAAAACAAACAACCACACACATCAAACACTCAGCACTGTTCCATGTGGGTCGGAAATGTTGATGGACGAAACCGGGCCGGGATTCGAACCGCCAACCTTAGACACACCACAGTTGAGCGCATCGGCCACTGAGCTACTCGGGAGCCCGATATATACCTACATGGACATAAATTCGCATATCTACGTTAAAAAATTCCATATTAAACGATACATACCGAAGAAGTTCAAAAGAATGGTGCCAGATGGTTGAAAACTACTCTAGCAAAAGACAAAAAACAAGGTGGACAGGAAATACGGCCTGTAATAATATTATACAAGACACAAGCCATCATCTACACTAATATTTACATTATACTCATTTATATTCATCATGAACAGACCCAATTATATGATTAATAATAGATATATCGATAAAAACACCAAGCAAACAAAGCTCACCACAAAGTCAAGGTTGTTTACTTGACATCCAGAGCTGCCAAATCTGGGCATCCAGAGCTGCCAAATCTGGGCTATACAATTGTACAATTCAATCATTCGACTAAATTTCAACCAAATAATCCAAACAATATATAAAAACAAATATTTCGTTCAATTGAATAGAATATTATCGAGATAATTATTTTTTGTTAAATCTGAAATATATTTATATAATCTTACACTCATTTAAGGTAATATCATGCATTGTCGGTAGGCAGACTTCAGTGTAAGTGTGCGACAAAACAATTCACATGCCGTTGAAGAAACAACAAATGAAAAAGTAGTCAGCATAAGGAAAATGAACATGGTAGACACAGTTCTGAAACAGCAGCTAATCAATGTTGACTGCAAATAACGGTACAATGAAACTTGCTATGCTCTCTTTATTCCTATTTCACATTCATACGAGTTGCATCAGTCGCACGTACAAGTGAACACACAAACAGTAACACACACACCCCCCGCATGATGGAGACCGTTAGCGAAGAGCAGTGAATGTTGTGGTTCTATGTTAATCGCTGGTTGCTTTTGTGTTTGTTGTCAGTCTTGTTTTTGCGTAGTAGCAGAACAAGCTGGCAGAGTGGTGGGGTGCAACCTGCACTACTTGTTGCCACTGTGGTAGCTTCAGGAGCCCGCCTTCTCTGCACCCCACCTATGTGTGTGCACGTTTGATCTTGTGTATCAGCGAACAAAAGCTCTTCTTGACAATTTGTCATCGTTGTATTAGCCAATTACTATCAAGGTTGAAGTTAGAATGTCTCTGACCACCACTTAAAACTCTCCCTCCACCTATGAATGGAATTGAGCTCAATAATCGTTTGGAGTGTGAAAATAATCGTTGAATATTTCTGTTACGAGAGGTCTGCCAGCAAAGGATCTAGTACAATATTGCCCTATGAACATATTAGCCAAAAACGTCCGCGTGCTCCCATACTCTGCAATAGGGCAATATGTTCACCTCGGCCAGCGTAGAGTCAAAGGCGTACCAAGTGTGATGAGTTCGACTGCGGCTTGTGGCCAATATGTTCACTTTTCACCGTAGCGAAATTTTTGGCCAATATGTTCACTTTTCACCGTAGTGAAATCCAGTGGTTTTCAACACAATTGACGAGTTTGTATTCAACTGCGGTTTTGTGGCCAATATGTTCACTTTACATCATAGCGAAATTTCAGTGGTTTACAACACACTGCTCGAGTTTGCATTAAACAGGTAGCTAGCGTCTAACGCACCGTGCATGGCTACCGGTTAGGCTTGGTAGACTTCATGCCGTTTTTAGTGAAAAACAAAATGTGAATTATCACTGGAAAATTTTTGCGCCTCGAAGTATACGCACTCTACAGTGACACCTACCGTTAATATTTCGGCTACTTAAGAGTTACTACCCAATAGAATGTTAATGAATACATGCTTAAAATGCCTATAATCTACGAGTCAAAAACTCATATAATTAGATAAAATATTCCAGGACTTCCGACCTTTCGGTATTATTCGTCACATAATAAAAACAACGCCAAACAACTAGTATAGTGTTATCAAAATAATTGAGCATCCATTTTAACACCGCTCCGCAAATTTTGCCTATCATAGTGATAAATAACATCAATAAAAGTCTGAACAATAGCCCATTAACTTGCACTTCTGTCATTTCAGTGCCTAAATATCCGGTGTTTGGTTATAAGTACGCAGAAATGCAGACACAACACATGTATTTTCATACTACATATACAACACACAAGCAAAACAACAAACAATACAACACAAAAAAGAAGAAGCGCAATATCAATTCATTCAAAACTCGCCACGAGCTTTGCGCATTCGGTGCATGCTTCGCAGCGCCCTGAACGCC
Organism: Sacculina carcini; assembly: GCA_916048095.2. Classification (NCBI taxonomy): domain Eukaryota; kingdom Metazoa; phylum Arthropoda; class Thecostraca; family Sacculinidae; genus Sacculina; species Sacculina carcini. The sequence goes on along the minus strand of OU696571.1, from coordinate 445,324 downwards.
TGGCGGCGACTCATTCCATTCTGCAGCATCTCATCGAATGTCATGGCGGCAGATGAATCATTGGCCACGACCTCAGAGTGTGCTACTGCCTCTCATATACGCACCATATTTAAAATATGGTCCGCATCCACTTCATCAACATCACCATTCACACCAAAATCATCATTCCCACCAATATCATCATTCACAACAAAATCATCATTCACACCAATATCACCATTCACAACAAAATCATCATTCACAGCAATATCATCATTCACAACAAAATCATTATTCACACCAATATCACCATTCACAACAAAATCATCATTCACACCAATATCACCATTCACAACAAAATCATCATTCACAGCAATATCATCATTCACAACAAAATCATTATTCACACCAATATCACCATTCACAACAAAATCATCATTCACACCAATATCACCATTCACAACAAAAACATCATTCACAGCAATATCATCATTCACAACAAAATCATTATTCACACCAATATCACCATTCACAACAAAATCATCATTCACAGCAATATCATCATTCACAACAAAATCATTATTCACACCAATATCACCATTCACAACAAAATCATCATTCACACCAATATCATTCACAGCAAAATCATCATTCACACCAATATAATTCACAGCAAAATCATCATTCACACCAATATAATTCACAAAAACACCATTCACACCAGCATCATCATCATTCACACCAGCATCATCATCATTCACACCAGCATCATCATCATCCACACCAGCATCATCATCATTCACACCAGTATCATCATCATTCACACCAGCATCATCATCATCAATACCAACATCATCATCATCGCCGGCTTCACTCGCTGATGCATCGTCAAAGTCGTAGCCAATTGAGGAACTGTTGACAATGTTCCCAATGTGACGAAGATATATTGTGCAAAACATCGCATACTACACTACACTACACACTACTCCACACTACACAATACTCACCCACTAGTTGAATGTATGCAACGATGCAAAAGTTCGCTACTAATGTCTGTGCACAACGGAGCACGGTCAGAACCGGAGCCAAAAATATTTTATGTTTAATAATTTAATATTTTAATATTTTATAAATATTTTATGAAAATTGCAAAAATACTACCCATACACAAGTCTGGAGATAACAAGGAAAGCGGAAATTATCGGCCAATTTCTTTACTAGATCAATTTTCAAAAAATTTAGAAAAATTATTTCATCGAAGATTGATAAGTTTTATAAAAAAACATGAAATTATACATGAAAATCAATATGGATTCCAAAGAGGCAAGAACACATCACAAGCCGTGCTTGATATGATCAACTACATAACTGAGTCTTTTGAGCAGCGTCAAATAACTGTTGGATTATTCCTGGATCTGAAAAAGGCCTTTGACACTGTCGATCACAAAATATTGTTGAAAAAACTAAACTTATACGGCATGAGAGGCACAACCCTACAATGGATCACAAGTTATTTAACACAGAGAACGCAATACACTGAAGTAAGTGGTTCAAAGTCTGAACAATTACCCATAGAATGCGGGGTTCCACAAGGTTCTACACTGGGACCGACACTATTCATACTCTACATCAATGACCTATTCAACATCATGAGACACACAAAAACAATAGCATTTGCGGATGACACCAACATATTCTACAAAGGCAAACACACGTATAAACTCTATGAACAAATAAACACAGGCATAAAAATATTACAAGACTGGTTCACGAGTAACAAATTATCGCTCAATGTAAAAAAGTCTAATTACATTGTTTTCAGTAACAGTAATGACACCTCAAACAGCTGTATAAGCATAGGGGCAGACAAACTTGATAGGAAACAATCTACTAAATTTCTGGGAGTAATTATTGATAGCAAATTACATTGGAAAGAGCAAATATCCAATGTAACTGCCAAACTAAACAGAGTGAACTTCCTTCTCAGCAAAGTAAAAGAAATATTCGACACTAAAACAAAAACCACCCTTTATTATTCATTTTTTCAATCATATTTACAATACTGCTGTGAAGCATGGGGAAATACTTATTACACTAACTTGCAAACCATAAGAATTGCACAAAAAAGAGCTATCAGAATCATAGACAATCTGAAAGCAAGGGAGCATCACCTTCATTCAAAAATGAAAATATTCTAAAATTTGATGATGTAGTAAAACTGAATAATTTAACTAAAATGTATGCAGCATATCATAAGAAATTACCATCTAACATTCAAGCATACTTCATAATCAATACAAGGCATACAGACAAATTCCTCTTTCCCCACACACGAACCAAACTAAGAAGCTTATCATTTTTCTATGTAGGTATATCGCAGTGGAATGAATTGGAAAAAAACCAGAAACAAACTCCAACGTTGTCCAGCTACAAGAAAAACTTGAAAAACAATACATTCAATCTTACTCTGAAGAATCCGACCAATGAAAATATAGGATATGGTCGAGTGCGATAAATCGTGTTTGTGCTGTGTGTGTGGGTGTGTGTGTGGGTGTGTGTGTATTTGGTGTGTATGAGTGTGGGAGTGTGATTGTGTGCATGATATATTTATCAGTGTTTAGATGAGTGAATTAGTGCGCGTGAATATGTTTATATGTGAGCGTGTATGTATTGCATCGTATTAACAATTTGATTTAACCCAGGCAACACAAGCTATTTAGCTTCAATTGCCTTTCCAGTTTTGGTTTAATTACATATTTTGGTTCTGTTGACATGAAGGCTGGAAAAAAATACATGAAAAGGAGGACGAGTATGGTACTCAGCCTTTTTTAGCCACACCTGTCGTTAACTAAAATTTCACAATTGCAATGTACATTCCCCAACAACAGGAAATTGAATATTAAAATATCATTTTTGATATTTTCTCATGCGCAATAAATTTTTCACGCATAACATTGATAATGTACACATTTATACAATCACCACGCACAGAAAGTACTCGATCTTTAGTACTCAATGTGTCAGTACGATGTATACGTGGTATACGCGATATCGATAGTTACATCTCCACGCGTTTATCCCTGAGTCCGACCGCGTGTGTTAGGGTCGTATCTTATAAACAGGCTATATTGAACTAGTTTTTCAAACTATGAGATTCGTTTGTTTTTTATGTATGTATCTATTTGTTGGTTTTTGTTATTGTTAATTCAATATATCTGTATAATTGAGGTACAAGCTCTCGACGAGTGATTTGCGTTTGTCTTGTATCTTAATGACTACAGATTATATTGAACTTGCTTATAAAATATGGTATTTGTTGTTTTTTTGTTATTGTTAATTCAATATATCTGTATAATTGAGGTACAAGCTCTCGACGAGTGATTTGCGTTTGTCTTGTATCTTAATGACTACAGATTATATTGAACTTGCTTATAAAATATGGTATTTGTTGTTTTTTTGTTGTTAATTCAATATATCTGTATAATTGAGGTACAAGCTCTCGACGAGTGATTTGCGTTTGTCTTGTATCTTGATGACTACCGATTATATTGAACTTGCTTATAAAATATGGTATTTGTTGGTTTTTTGTTATTGTTAATTCAATATATCTGTATAATTGAGGTACAAGCTCTCGACGAGTGATTTGCGTTTGTCTTGTATCTTAATGACTACAGATTATATTGAACTTGCTTATAAAATATGGTATTTGTTGTTTTTTTTGTTGTTAATTCAATATATCTGTATAATTGAGGTACAAGCTCTCGACGAGTGATTTGCGTTTGTCTTGTATCTTGATGACTACAGATTATATTGAACTTGCTTATAAAATATGGTATTCGTTGGGTTTTTTTATATTGTTAATTCAATATATCTGTATAATTGAGGTATAAGCATTCGACGAGTGATTTGCGTTTGTCTTGTATCTTGATGACTACAGATTATATTGAACTTGCTTATAAAATATGGTATTCGTTGGGTTTTTTTATATTGTTAATTCAATATATCTGTATAATTGAGGTATAAGCATTCGACGAGTGATTTGCGTTTGTTTTGTTCTTGTTCTTGCGTTGAACTTGCTCTTCAGAATATGTGGATTTCATAGAATACTTCCTGGGGTTCTTATTATCGGTTCAATACGTATTTGTATATTTGAAGTGCAGTCAGGCGGATTATTTTTCCACATATCAGTGCTATTTGCGAGTATTTGCTTGCTTGTTGGTTTTCTGTTTTTTCTTCATAACCAGCGAATCTTGTTTTGCAATTAAAACACTCCGAATGTGCACAAACTCCTGTTGCGCATCGTCTTGCTTGTCAACATTGACAGATTGTGCTCGTGCGGCGATATCAGCACGTGTGATGTAAAATAAAACCCGCGTCGTTTTAGGTGAGTGCCAATATGAAGTAAATTAAAATGAATTAATTTTTTATATAATTAAATGTCAAGATTAATACGTCGTGCGATATCATACTGAACATATATTAGTGAATGGAAATGTATACCAATTGGAATCCATCATTCCTGACGTTCAGGTAGTGTTGACTGTGATGTTTGTTCCGGCAGTACCGCTCTGCCAGCGTTTTAATCGACTATATTTCAGGATGATTCGTGAACGCGTCCGTCGCATCTGAAATGAAATCCGCTCATATCAGCTATTGTGTGTCGCGTGTGCGGTGAAAGTGACACTACCCAGTCTTCATATGTCTCATTCTCTGCCTTCAACCAGCACCGCTGCCTTCCTGCATTGTTAAAATTTCAATATTCTTTACGATTTTGTCCATTGTTTACCATGTGTGTTCGTTACATGTGTTTCAATTACTCCTATGACATACTGTTAATAAAGACGTATTGAGTTGTGTTCACATTGGCGAACAAATGTTTCTTGGTGAATGTTTGTTTCAATTGTCTGGCAATCTTAATATCTGTATAAGTTGAAATGATTCGTCTGGGCCAACACTAATAGAAGTCAATGTCATCAAGACAGCCACTTGAGTTTACCGAGACTCACCGCTGTGATGGGCGCAAGGCGGGCGAGCCATTATAGTATCAACAGGCTGGTGCGGGCGCAATTTTCAGCAAACATAATTGGAGGCGATAATTGAATAATTGCAGGCGATATAAAGGAGTTTGGTTTTATGAACATAATGCGCCGTTGCGTTTATTTGATCGGAAAGGATTACAAAAATGTACATATATACTTATTTTAAGTATTGATGACATTAATCAAAATACAAATAATAAAATTATAATAACTTTAACAATTATAATAAAATTATAATAACTTTAACAATTATAATAAAATTATAATAACTTTAACAATTATAATAAAATTACACTTTATATGGTGTATACTGATAGACTTTATATGCTATATGCTGATAGACTTTATATGCGATATACTGATTGATGCTAGATAGTCATATATGTAATAAGTATAACTGAGCCCAAGCCTAACAAGCTTTTTTTCGCTTTGTTTATATTCTAATTAATTTGCGCAGTGGACCCAATGCTGGCCTTTCACTTGATCCAGTAGTGTTTGTTATTTCTAACCAGTAGCCGCGCAAAGTGCGTTAGACGCTAGCCACCTGTTAGACACAAGAATTGTGTTGAAAACCACTGAAATTTCGCTATGATGAAAAGTGAACATATTGGCCACAAGCCACAGTTGAATACAAACTCGTCAATCGTGTTGAAAACCACTGGATTTCACTACGATGAAAAGTGAACATATTGGCCAAAAATTTCGCTACGGTGAAAGGTGAACATATTGGCCACAAGCCGCAGTCGCACTCACCGCACTTGGTACGCCTTTGACACTACGCTGGCCGAAGTGAACATATTGCCCTATTGCAGAGTATGGGAGTACTCGGGCATTTTTGGCTAATATGTTCATAGGGCAATATTGTAGTACTCCCCCAGCAAATGTTTGTTTTGTCTGGAAACTTGGTGAAAATGTCTAGTAAAAATGTATGTCAATATGTGTTTGCAGTAAAATGTGCGTTCCAGCCTTATATACCTCGCCAAAATTCCGATGGCACAAATGTCTCGTGCAATTATGGCAGCGTATCCTTCAATTACGCTCTCAAAATCAATACTTGCTTGCTAGCGTCAGTTTTTCGTTGAGAATTTCTGTCACGAGGGAGGTACGTGTTTGTGACATGCGCGTGATTTCACCACATGATCACACGAGCTGTGTCTGCAATTGCAAACCGCTGCAATAAAGTGAAATCAAAGTAGAACTACACTTAACCTATGTGACAGCAGAAAGTCAGCGAGAATCACGTGCATGGAATGACGGGCACTGGCAGTTGAATAACTCGCCGTTCACTCCAGTTTACACCGGAAACGATACCGTTCCGCCGATATCTCTCCATTGGCGCTCATTCGCGCAACTTTCGCTAATTCCACGCTCGCCGATACATATGTGCACTGCACGCGCACACATGCATACACACACACACACACACACACACACACACACACACACACAAGCTGCTTTGTCATTCCGAAATATTTTTTCTCCCGATTATTCATTCTATGCGCTCGAGGTCTGAAATTATTACAATTCTGAGGGTAAGTAGATGAGAGTTAGCACGTGATAATAATAAATTTCACGAGAAAAGTGTGTGTGTGTGATAACGGAGGATCATGTCAATCAATGGCACGTGCCAGCCGTAGGTCAGCTTCATTTGTATCAGCTGAAGCGGGTGGTTGGCAGTCCGGGGCTATAGAAATACCTACCGTATATACTCGCATATAAGCCGACCCTCTAAAACTGCTTTAAAATGGCCAGTTTTTGCGAAAACCCGCATATAAGCCGACACTCAACTTATCTAATTTTACTCCATATTTTTGGTTCATCGAAATTTGTTACTGTAAAGATGGTTGTTTCTTTCCAGGTTCCAGGTTCCAGGTTGCTTGTTTCTTCAGCGATCTTTATCACTTTTAGCTTGAAGTCAGCAGACTAGGACATACGTTTTCTTTTTTCTCCAGACATGGTGTATTGTAGAAATAATTTTACAACTAAAATTATCAAACTTCGCACACTTTTGAATTATTTGGCCGCGTGCTCACGTTTGCCCCATTGGTTTGCTGTTCTTCTATACGCCACGTGACCCTCGTCCCCCTTCCCACGCGCTGCCTACCAATTGGCTGCCTCTGATTTCCCTCTTCGACTGCCTCTGTTTGAGCGTGTTATTTCTAAGAAATCAAAGCGTGTACCAATGACGTCGGCTTCATCACTAGCTCTAGCTTGGTTACGGCTCGCCACTGGTGACACACAACCAAATAAAGAGTCAGATAGCGATGAAAACGTGTGGCTGGAAAATTGGCATTAGTATCTGTCCTTGTGTTCATTTTGTTTTATGCGCATATAAGCCGACCCCCTGATTTCAGCATTGTATTTTATACTTCTAAACTCGGCTTATATGCGAGTATATACGGTACCTCATGTGTATGTATGATGTTGCCTTCATTATACGCTTACATAAGGCGGTTAATTTTTGTGGCTCCAGACATATTTGTTTTTGTTTTTTTGGTCCAATATGTCTCTTTCAACATTTTGGGCTGCCGACCCCTGATCTAGCTGATTTGATGATGATTCGATGATGATTTGATGATGATTTGATGATGATTTGATGATGATTTGATGATGATTTCGTTTCAATTTAACAGGTGTTTCTTTTTGTGTTTGTTTGAAGTTTTTTACATAATCTGTACTTTCAAAATGAACTAATTATTCAAACAACAATTCTCGTGCCTGCTTGTGTAGAGGCACTTCCTTGAACACTTTTTATTCTTCAATCTCAGAACGCACTATCATATTGGCACGTAACCGATCACAAGCTCAGCATAAAACCACTCACCAACACACACAAACACAAACACACACACAAACACACACACACACACACACACACACACACACACACACACACACACAAACGTCATGTATATCAACATGACGTACAGGTACGGTGGACGCACACCAACATACAAGTTCCGGATGCAAGGCAGAAGTGGGACAAGCGGTCACAATTGGGCGGGGCCAATGTGGAGCATCGGACACAGAGATGGAGAAAGAGAGAGAGAGAGAGAGAGATAGAAGGTGGATGGACAGCGAGTGACGTCAGTCAGCCTCCACCTGTCCAACCAGCTTCACCTGGTGCTCACCAGCACCTTGCCCACACACACAGTGCAAGTACATCGGTGCGCGTGCTGTGTGTGCGTGTGTGTGTTAGTGTGTGTGTTAGTGTATGTGGCAGTATCAGTGAGAGCAGAAAACGAGTGAGTGAGGTACCAATCACCAATCACCAATCACCAACTATCAATCAGCTGTTTGGTCAGGATTGGTAAGTCATGACCAAGTTGTAAAAAGACCAAGTCTCGTGAGATTATTAATCAGGTATTCGCGTTTTTTTTATCGAACACCGGAATGCCGAGGTATAAACGCATTAGATTGTGTGTTAAACATTTCAACAGTCGCGTTTAGCAGGCGTGAAAACCTGGTATGGTATGGTAAAGTGCTAACATGGTATGGTATAGTGGTAACATGGTATGATATGGTGAAGTGGTAACGTGGTTTTGTATGGTGAAGTGGTAACATGGTATGGTGAAGTGATAACATGGAATGGTATGGTGAAGTGATAACATGGTATGGTAAAGTGGTAACATGGAATGGTATGGTAAAGTGGTAACATGGTATGGTACAGCGGTAACATGGAATGGTATGGTAAAGTGGTAACATGAATCACTTGTCTTTCATCATCTTTATTGTTTGTTGAAAGTTATTATTTCGGTTGAGATATTTAGTGGTTAATGCGAAAAAATAAAGTGTGTATTATTTTGACATATATTGATAATTCATGTTGAAGAGAGAAAAATTTCAGTAGCAACGGCTAAAAAATTTCATAAAATTTCAACGGCGACATAAATTAACTTAATATTATTTGTACAATTAATTATTGAGTGATTAACCTTCAGATGATCCAAAAAATAACACGAATTTAGGCCAAAAATCAAGCTTTATTCCAACTGAAAACATTTCCAAGTGGCAACATCATTTGAAATCCGATTTGACACCTGTATTCTCTCATGAGATATGAAGTAAATATACCCCAGTCTAAATGGACAGTTCAAGCAGACGCAGAACAATGCTTTCACTTGTTGACGTTACGAGTTGTACATTTGACCTGCAGTGACAAAGATGTGTGTGTGTGTGTGTGTGTGTGTGTGTGTGTGTTCCACACGTGACATGTCACGTTTTCCGCGTGTCAAATTGTCAAGTAATTATGAATTCAACGTGTATTTTCCGAGGCAATTTGAGACGAGACTACGGCTCTTGGACCGTAGTTAGTTTGAAAGCAGCAGTTAGCAGTGACAACCAGAGTTGGCTGAATTACAGAGCACAGGTCAATCGGGCAGTGAAATCGGAACACTGTTTCTGCTTTGTCGGACAGAGCAGAGCCGACAAATAACCGGTATTTATTCTGTCAACGATTCAGCAACAGCGAGGCTCAAAGCTAAACTGCCTTGAGCTCACATTGACTTTCCACGCTGGTTCAACTCGATATTGTCATGCAGTAGAATGACGGAAGTAATCATGATAATACTCAGTGTTCGCCATCGGCGGAGATTTGTGTCGAGGCTCGGGGGGTATGACAGCCATCATGCATTAGTGTTCAAATTTGACTCAGTTGGTCAATTGCATGAGCCACTCAACTATTTTCAGCCTATTCAATTACAACAAAAATTCAATTAAAAGTATAATGCGTGATATAATTCTTCAGATATATATATAATTTCTTGCATTTTTTGCCTATTGTCATTTGCCTTCTATGCTGATGTTGATGTTAATATACCGAATGAACTGAACTCAGCAGAATTCTCGGGGGGTATACTTGCATAGTCATACCCCCAGCCGACTTGTCGGGGGGTATATATACCCCCCATACCCCCCAGGATATACACCCATGGTGTTCGCGACCCGCATGATATTGTGCAGCAGCCGTAAAACACTTACTGAATACTCCACTGCAATGTGTGGCAGCAGTTAGCGATACTGTGTGTGTGTGTGTTCAAGACGTCAGTTCTGAGTTGCCGTCAGTTGAGGTCGTGTGAAAGTGACAGCCTCAGTGACACGTGCACTGCTGCAACAAGCAGTCCACCGACACCGGACATGTTGCATGAGGCGCCGATGAGAGCAGAAACTGTAAAGAGTACACCACGTGCCTCTGTGCGGGCAATTTCATCACTCTCCCCCGAATACCTCCATGAAATGATAGTCAATGTATTTAAGAAGTTGACAGAAGATATGATAATAGAGCTGGTGTGACGGAGCGTGAAATCTCCAATACACCATAGAGTGCGGTCGTGACAGCGAAATGTGGAGGAGATACCGAGCGACCTGGCAGTTTTTTCTTCAGTCGGTCGCATCTGACAGATATCAAGGATGCCCGGCGGCGGCGACACAACAGGCTCGCGGTATTACGGCAGCAGAGGTGACACTCAGGAGAGGCACGCGAGACCAAGTGACCGGCGAATTAGGCCAGCTGGTCGCACGAGACCATCAACCAATCCAGGTCACCGCTTCGAGTTGACTAATTGAAGCAGCGTCGTTTCCTCTAGCAGGGCCACTTTCCCGGCACACTCGCCCTCCATCACAGATCACTTACACGCTCATCCCAAATAGCAGACAGACATGTACCCGTGCGTGTGTATGTCTGTGTGTGATAGCAGGTAGACAGTGGGCGTGTTAATGTGGGTCAGGTCAAGTGTTCGTATGATTGTCAGGAATTAATATCACTTAAAGCTTATATCAACTCATATTTTCATGTATTTGGCAAACATTTTCATAATTATATTTTTTCGCAATCTATATAAGCCGGGCTGATGGAAGTAGAAAGCTTATATGCACACATGTTATAGCTTATAGCTTATATGTAGCCCCAAATAAACACAAACACGAAAAAACCGAAAAGCAAGGGAAAACATAAAAATGTTTTATACATTGACAACTTGATAAGAAACACAACCAATCAGGGTCGTTTTATTTATTGAGATAATATTTCGTGACTTCTTTCTTAAAATGGATACTAATTTACTCATATAAATATGTGTATATATACATATAATTGACAAAATACGATATTTTGCTAAAAACAGAAGACATTTTGCCAGAAGCGTGTCACAATGCTGGCCTGATGTAATTGCCCTTCATACTAGCTCCGATGTGTGATAGTGAAAACTGTGTTCAACCAACACATTTGAATACACCAAGTTATTGCGTAAAGAGGACAGCAGAAGGAAAGTGAAAACGAGATGATTTCATACGACACTTGTTTCGTGGCTGGACAATGTGCTAACAGCTCGCATGAAAGTCCAATTTACCTCGTGTGAATTCCCGACTGACTAGCCGGAAATATTCACACGAAACATGAACAATTTAAGTGTGTTCTTATGAAATACCACCAATATCAGATTGTGCATGGGAAAAACCAAGTCATGAGTGAAAATGTTGAAATAAGTCAATAATGTCGAAATGAGGCGATATTTTCCCATAAAATAACTGCAGTTGCAAAAAATTTCAAAAAAACAATTCCAAGAAATTGGCAATTTTTTAGTGAAACCAATATTTCATTGTCGGGTAAAATAGTCCAAAATTTTCAAGCATCTGCCTCGTTTCCATCAGTATCTGTAGTTTCCTGTTTGCTATATTCTCTCTTTCTTCTCAGATATTCCTATAGCACTTGTTCTTTGTTAGTCTTCACTGCTAGAAAAAGCGCTAGCTTTCGTGCGGTGCTCAATTTACAATAGAAAAAAACTACCAGGTATATTTCTAGCGTGAAATGTTACTGTGAAAATTTCGATTAATTGATAAAGACTTTGATTATCAAACTAATTGACTAACAACAACAAACTCACCAGACTGCCACTAAGCACTTCTCTTCAAAAATTTATATAGTTGAACGAAATGTCTGTATGTGTGACCAAAATGTATTTATTTGTTATTTGTTTTCATGATGTTGTTGCTGTATCATTATTTAATATGTATATGTTTCGTTGATGTTTTATTATATACTTTATTTGCGTTCGATATTGTTCATCTGAAAATGTGTGTGTGTGTGTGTGTGTGTGTGTGTGTGTGTGTGTGTGTGTGTGTGTGTGTGTGTGTGTGTGTGTGTGTGTGTGTGTGTGTGTGTGTGTGTGTGTGTGTGTGTGTGTGTGTGTGTGTGTGAATGTTTGCGTTTTATAAATACATAATACCTTACCTTAGTCATTCAGTTAATTTAGCACCAACACATTTGTTATATTGTGTTTTCAGAAATGATGTCATCCACCAACGTGTTTGTGATTTTCATCAACGTGATTTTTATGCAAGCCAAGATGGCGCCCGCATCTCAAAACTTTGCATCAGGTGAGATGTCGCATCAAACACACTTCATTCAATCACCGAACAATCAGAAATGAAAAAACATTCCAGTACATGAAAAAACATGTCAGCATTATTGCAAAAATAAAGTCGATAATTCGAAAACATCACGAGTCAAGTTGTCTAGGACACCTTCACAAAATCACACAAGCGCTTTTCAAAGTGGCATTTCCTTACAAATCACGTGTGTGTGTGTATGTGTGTGTGTGTATGTGTGTGTGTGTGTGTGTGTGTGTGTGTGTGTGTATGTGACGAGCAGCTAGTGCACGTCAGTTTGGAGGAGGTCGAGCTCACGTGAATTCACCAGCGTCTGTGTCCACCTCGATCCTGGATGATTGGACGCCAATCGGAGCAGGAGATCCGCTCAATAACGACCCGACATTCCAGTATGCCCCGCCCATTTTGGCACGTTCACGACCACTGACGTCAGGCCGACACCGAATTCGAGCCAACGCGTTCGGATGGCCGTTCCGGCAAACGACGGCCGACTTCAATGCACAGCACGCGCAACGGCGTCAAGACGTCCAGCAGACACAGAGACAAACGCTGTTGGCGTCGGCTCAGACTGTCTCCTCTCAGCAGCAGCAGCCGCAGCAGCAGCAGAATTACCCGTGGCAAACGCACGAGCGCATTGAATCGACACCGACGGCTCAGTTTCGTCCGCCGGCTCCGGTCGGCTTCCGGCACCAGTCGCTGCAATTCCAGCAGCAACATCAACAGCAGCGTCGACAGCAGCAGTCAACCCTGCAGTCCCAGGTGCCGGCGGCAGAACGTCTGTTCGCCGGAGTAAGCAGTCTTCACCAGCAAAGAAGAAGACAAGAGTTAGAGCAGCCTTCGCTGCAGCCCACGTCATCCCCATCTACTGCGCAGCAATACGATTCAGCAGTACCACAAGCGTTCCAGCCACAAAGCCCCGCCGTTGGAACAGCACCTCACACGACCGCCTTGCACGTTGACAATTTCATTCAGCAACAACAAGAAGCGGAGAAGCCGTGGAAACCGCAACAGTTCAGTGTGCCTGCGCAGTCTAATGACGACCAATTGGTCCAACAAAGACCAAGCGCAACCGTTCAAGTACGCAGACCATTAGATAGGCCCTCACAGTCGCAAACTCAGTCCGACAACATATACAGAAAGCCGCAAAAAAGTCCAATTAATGCAGACCAAGCCGAAGAACAGCGAACATCATTGAAACCAGCGCCTCTGAAAAGCGAGCAGATTAGAACATCGACAGAAAATGCTCCACAATTCTTTTTGTCACCATTCGGCCACAATCCAAGCGACAATGTCTTTCAACCTATTGAATTTGAGCCGGTTCGAGTGAAACAAAGATTCACCACACCTACAAGCAAGCGAAAACATCACACGTCAATATATACGTCTACAGAAAGAACTAAACATACTACATCAACCAGCCAAATCCTCAAGCGGCCGGCAACTGAAGAGTCTATTACACAGCATTCAACACCAAAAGACAGAAATCAATTTGAAGGTACACTCAATGCACAAGAAAGGTACCCTCCTTCCAAATCATCTTCGCTTCTTAAGCTACCTTGGCTGAGTCAAGCTTTAGGACTATTTGGTTCCATCCAGAAACGCCCCCCGGGATTGGAAAATAGAGTCAGGAAGCCGAATATCCCAAGCATAGATAGCGATCGGAGACAAGATATTTTCCACCGCGCTCCAGTGCAGGAAAACGGCCAGTTAACAAACGAACACAATTCGCTCACACACCACCAAGACAGCTTTATAGACCCGACTCATGCCAAAGTGGACAGTGGAGTAGGACAAACAATACAAACCCCAGCGACTACCTCAAAACCATACTCTCAATCGGAAAGCACCGATCAAGCACCGAAGATCACCAGCAGCACCACTACATTGCCTGATACTACCACCAGTTCCACATACTCCACCACTAAGACAACAACGACCACATCAACTACGACGACAACGACAGCAACATCAACTACGACGACAACCTCTCCCATCACCACCAAATCTACAACCACAACTACCACGACGGCGCCTACACAAACATCAACCGTATCAACTGAGACAGTACCCCCAACGTACGATTCATTTTCTCCCTTCTCATACAAGCATAACACGCCGTCAACCACCACACGTCGTCCTTCGAAATCACAAGAAATCAGTGGTCTTTTTAATGCCCTGGAGCAGCGCAAGCCGAATAAACGTTGGAGAAACCCGATACAACAGACTTCGACACGCTTCCAATCACCAGCAACGTTTGATAAGACTAGTCTCCTGTCCGACAGCAAGCCAAAGCGTCGTCCGGCAGTGAACTTGCAAGACCTGCTAAAAAATCGCGGCTCATCCTACGGAGGAAGACGGAGGGTCGCGTTGTCTAGCCTTTTGGACAAAAAACCAAATGCATACGACCAGACAACAAGCAATGTAAATGTCAGGAAAAAATCCACTCCATCGCAATCTCTGACCATTGAAACAGACTTTGTACCAGTAACAACTTCACGACGAGGTCTTCTAGTGCGCCGATCCACGACGTTTACACCCATCATTCCAAGCACGACAGTCAATCCCCTCAAACAGCGAGCCAAATTCAGCTCATTGAACCGCAAAGGTTCGCTGCGACGCCGTCCGAAGCCGCGAACGACTACAACACTGCGCACGACTACAAGCGCATCCACAACTACCGCCACACCCTCCACAACTACAACAGCTAAAGCCAGCACGGAGTCAGTGTCCCATCGTTACCCTGATCCTGCAGAAGACTTGGCCTTGAGTGCCACTGATTTCAGTTACAAAACTGTCAACGCTCCTCTTTCGTTCACCAACTTTCTCGAGGAGACCCGATACGCACCCTTCCCAATATCTAAAATTCACCGGCACAAAGTCAGTCGTCCTGTCATTATGGCTCAATCCCCTACTAGCTACGCGCGTATACAAATGTTTGGTATGAACCATGACGATGATAAAAGACAAAAATCAGAATCCGACAAAGAGAGTGACATTCTCTCGAACGTTGAAACGACTACGTCACTTCTGAGTACGACCAGTGAGACCCAAACAATCACATCGACGCCTGAAACTTCCACTGTGTTATCGACGCCCACTTCTGAGCAAATCTCGCCAGTACCAGCATCTACCAATGCACAACTAACCGGCGAGAAAGAGTATAACGAGAATATCTACTACAACAAAGAAAATATTGCAAATTTTGCCAATGAAAATTTCAATCCGGTCAGTGTCAGTGATCATTTCACACCTTATAACCAGAAGACTTATAACCAGGATAACCTAGCATACTTCGACCCGCTGATTGAAACGCCTGTCGACTCAACGCAATCAGACGCTGCCTACTATAATACGGATATTTACTCTCGTCTAGCCTATCCTCCAGTTCCCTCATCATCAGATTATATCCTACTAGATGACACTGACCCGCCGGCTCTCCAATACGAAGAAATAGCCGAGCCATTCCAGGAAGAGCGCTTGCTGCAGGAGTCACAGGGTGATGGTCAATTATCCTCACACATTTTCTCCAAATTCCACAAAAATGACGACCGAAGCGAACCGGCAACAAATATTTTCATGGAAAAATCGGACAATTTTGCGCAATACGATGACAATGAGTATGTGCACGAGCTCGTCGATGCCGAACCCATCGAAGACCAGCACACAAATAACCCCCACAAAAAGAATACAGGAAGCGCTTCATCGTGGATGACAGGTCTTCTATCTTCGTTGTTCGGTTCCGCTCCAAGAATGCCGCCTACTGTAAAATTAGCAACTACTACACCGCATCCAATGGGCGCACTTCTATCTGACATATTTAGCAGTGCGGTCCAGGAAAAGCGCCGCCCGCTCAACATTTCCGAATCGGACGAACACTCGTCTGAGTGGCAGGGCGGTGTCAACCCTCCTAGTTACTTCAAAGAATCGCCCGCTCTGGCGGGACTGTTCCAAACGACCACCGTATCAGACGACGACACAGAAGAGGCCGGTTCGTTCGGTGTGGAGGCCAGCGTTCCCACACTGCAGAACGAGCCCAATCGACCAGTGTTTTTCGCAAAACGCCACAAATTATCGCAAGTGACGGAGAGCGGGCCTGTGGTTAGTGTTTCTCAACCGTTCGAGTACGTGTCCACATTGCAGCGACTTCAAAATCGTCTGCCCACCCTCAACAACCAACGAAAGTGAACACGTAGCATCGCTGACCAAGTCACCAACAAAACATAGTCCTATTGATTAGACAACACCTAAGCCCAAGCAACAAATGGTGCCGTTCAAATGAACACTCATTTGTGGTTACCTATCGATAAGGTTCAAGTTATTCGGAGGTCACATCTGAGAAGCCACGTCAATTATGTTCATCCCAGCGAGAAGGTTCTGGAATAAGCCCAGACTAGACTCTCTTCGTCCTGCATATTCCCTCAGGCGAACAGTCCACGTCCACATTGCAATATGATCGATCCACGCGGCGGATTCAAATTCGAAACGGCTAATAAGCATTTTGTTATCACTGTGTTGTTGTTGTTAAGTGTTGCGCTTGTTACGATTACGATTACGACCGATGTTATTGTTGATTGTGTGTGTGTGTAGTTGCATTTATCAGTTGAATTTTTACGACGATATCACAGAGAACTCGAGCAGCACCATTACTAGCTGACGAACAAGATTATCTGTGATGTATGCATCGAAAAACCCCACCTTATATGATCGTATGCTCACTGTGTGTGTGTGTGTGTGTGTATGTGTTGTTATTGTGGGGACCAGTGTATCAATACACATGCTGTTTTCCTGTGTCGAGTAATGGAGACGCACACATTCACTATATACAGCAATTATGTATTAAAAACTCATCATACGCACACAAAGGGTGTGTCATTCAAACACTGCAGTATAACGCCGGGGTCGCGTGAACTCAGCAGAAAACACACATACACACACAATAACGGACGGGCAAACAGACAATTTCTAGTCGAATTCCAGGAAACAAATACAAGTTCAAGATTGCAGATTGAAACGGCAGCATTTAGCAGTGGAGTCAATATTTACGAGTGTGGCGTGATGAATGTAATTGTGAAACGGAACTGGATATTGCTGGAGCCACTTGAGTTCGCGGATGAATGTGAAAAGTCAGCAGTTAGGGTCGAACAGCTGAAAGAGACGACGCTTAAGGAAATAATACTTGCCAATGCCCATCGCCTCCTTCCTCACCTCTCGCAGCTTCCACGAGGGCATCCACTGAGTCTTTCCATCGGGAACCAGTGCCATGGGGAAACCATACTCGGGCACATCTCCCAGCAACGGCCGCACGCGCTGCAGTCTCTTGATGAGCATCTGCTGTTGGATGTCGCACCAGTCCATCTGCTTGTCGAAGAAGTGCTGCACAGACTCGCCTGCCGGGAACCAGGCTTGTCGGTGTACGTAGTGCGGCCGGAACTCGTACTGGAAGACGGGCTCGGAGGCGGCCGCCGACTTGTGTTGCCACCAGCGCTGCACCGAGCCGTCCCAGTCGGTCTGGTAGAAACAGAGGCCGGCCGGTGTGAGCCAGTGCTGGCGCTGGCCGTAGAAACGCGCGCTGCTGAACGCCGCCTCGCTGCCGTCATCAGTCAAGGTATAGATGTCGCTGTCGTCATCAGTCAAGGTATAGATGTCGCTGGTGTCGTGACATTCGGTCTCGCCAGTGTGTTTGTACAGCACGAAGGCGACGCGATGATAGCCGGTCCCCCGCAGTGGCAGAGGCTGTCGGTAACTTAGCACCTCGCGTCCGTTCACCACACATCCCTGCCCATCACTCACCACCACATCCACGTACTCGTCACCTCCGCTTGCCACATCCACATCTGCTGCTGGGATGTGGTCGCACGTCACATGCACACCTCCGCTGATGTTGTCCACCATCCAGAGCAGATTCTCGCCTTGTTCATGCTGCGTGCCTCCCTCGAGACTCGAGCAGGCCAGGGTCCAGCGGCTGTTCTCGGCCACCGTCCGTCGCACGCGCAAGGTCACGGCCGGAGTGCTGGCCGCCTCGGCCGGCTTGATGACGTTGCCACGCGCCACCACGTGGCACCAGCCGGGCTGCGTCAACGCCTCGTCGCTCGGCTCGCCAGCGAACTCCACGCGCAGAGGCACCACCGGCATAAAGTCGGCCGCGCCAAACATCGTCTCGTAGACGCCGTAATGTCGCGCCAGGCGTCGCACGAGCTCCGGCTGCGTCAGCACGTTCTCCTCGTCGATCAGGTCGAGCGGCACGAGACCGTCGGGCGGCGGCGCCTCCTGGCGGCAGACGCGGGAAATTTTGGCGGTGAGCGCCTTGAAGCCGATGTCGACCGGGGATTGGCGTTTGATGGAACACGGAGCAACGGCCATTCGTTGCTTGAACGTTGGGGCATCGAGCGGCGGGTATTTGGGCACGCTGATATGTGACTTGTGGCGCCCTCTCGGCGGCCACAAAGGTAAGCAGCGGCAACAATGACGCCCTCGCGACCACATGACCAACACAGTGATTGCTCGACCAGAAACTGTAGAACACTGCTGGCAGATTAAGATCACTCAAGATACGCACGATGTTCGAACACACGAGAGCAAGAAGCAACTCAACCGTACGAATTACTTTAAAATATTGGAAAGAAAGTTAGTTAATAGAGACCCTGGAAATAGCACACGAACACGACGAAATACGATTTGCCAATTGTTATTTTCCCTAAACACACTTTGGTTTACATAATTTTGCGCAATAAGAACACATATAATTGTTCTTATAGTAAAAATACACTTGGGCCAACTATACAGATCGTAGTAACCATACGAAGCGCTAGACTCAGTTCAGGCTAGTTCAGTTACCAGTAAACAAACGTTTAATGTGAGAAAGAACGCGCAATAAATAAAATCAATATTTTTCGTTCATAATAATATACCACAAAAATCAAACAACGAGGAAAAATGAGAGAAAAACGAACCTCGCTGGAAGCGTAACACTTGTATATGCCGCAAGCAAGTACCAAAAACCGCCTGCTCTCGGAGTTCAACTAAGCTAAATATAATATATCATGAATGATTTTATGATATGAAACATTTTCGAAAATTACAGTTAATCGTGAGGCAAAGCTTAATCCAAAACTCAACTTTTTAAAGTACCAAAAACCGCCTGCTCTCGGAGCTTAACTATGCTAAATATAAAATATCACAAATGATTTTATGATATAAAACATTTTCGAAAATTACAGTAAATCGTAATCTTTAGTTTAATCTTTGTTCCAATCTTTGCTCTTGCAATCTTTGTTTCAACTAAGCTCAACTTTTTAAAATAAAGCAGTTGTTGAAATAAAATTTAATAAAAACATGACTACTACATTTTGCTATTTAAGAGTTGGCTTCCGTCCTTTTCCTCTACGTTAAGGTAAATTAAAATTATTAGCTTAAAATCATAGAAAATGTTTATTCATCACTGCAAATTTTAGTTGGTTCAGCGCAGAACATTATGAGTTAACATATGCATAACATAACATATAACGTATAACATCATGCATTAGTGTTCAAAGTTGACTAAGTTGGTCAATTACATGAGACCCTCAACTATTTTCAGCCTATTCAATTACAACACACATACCCCAATGAAAAGTGTATTGCGTAATATAATTCTTCACATATTTATAATTTCCTGCATTTTTTGCCTATTGTCATTTGCCTTCTCTGCTGATTTTGATAATATACCCAATGAACTGAACTCAGCAGAATTCACGGGGGTATAATTGCATATTCAGACCCCCCAGCCAATTTGTAGGGAGGTATATATACCCCCCCCAAACCCCCCAGGATTTACGCCCATGGTGCGCAGCGTTTAAAATTAAAAGATCGTTTGTCAAAATTGTGTTTTGTCAAAGAACGGAGCAGAAATGTGAAAACGCACAGAAATTGCACTTACATATATTTGACTAGAAAAAACTACTATCAAAGTAGATACATAGATTATACATCAATGGCATATTTTTCAAACTCCCATGCCATTGAGGGAGGCGGTGAAAAAATCGCATGTGATTGAAAAACACAGCGCTGGTCGGTAAAAAGAAAACTAAAATATTCGCCAAATAGAAAAGTAAGGAATAAATGACACAACGCATATTCTGCACACAAGCCTTGCTCAATTTGTCAACCCCAACACACACACACACACAAGCTCACATATATATCATACCACTCCACGGAACAGTCTGAATGAGAGAAGAATCCGTTAAGCACAGGCACGTGAAATTAAAATAAACATGGCAGGCAGCAGATGCACATACACGCAGCATTTGTATATACAAGCTGGAAATATCATATTTCCACACTGGTAATATAGTGAAAATTCAAGTAGCGGCTGGAAACTAGCGGTGGGTGATGTTAAAATCGCCTCGTGCAGTTCTGCACGTGAATCACCTGCAAGCACAACACCAAAACCAAGCACAGCAGTATTAAAAATATGTACTTGATCGTATGAATTTGTCGCCAGGAGAAATAGATTAAGATTGTGAGAAATTTTTGCGGTAAATAAATACATGGCAACAATTGACTGGTACACACAAGCATTCCGTTACAAAAACCAATCATGAATCAATACGGGTGTTAGCTTAACACAAGAATAATCAGAACAAAAGACAAAGCCACACGCCCGAACCAGAATAGATGATATTAGCCGAACTAAGCGGTTCTTTTGTCGCTCTGAATATTACACAGAACTTGGCCTATTATACAGGATTTGGACTATTATACAGGATTTGGACTATTATACAGGACTCATTAAAGACAGCTTTGAGTTTATCAACGAACATCGTTGATGCAATTACTAGTCATCCATCATGACCACCGGGATAATCAACACTAAGACCGCAAGTCTTGATGTTCAGCATGTACACGACCACAACTCACACAATCACAAACATCACTGAGGCGCCCAGACACGTGTGATCAACACCAATCATCTCTTCTACCACGCCATCAAGAAGGCAGTTTGAAACTGGAGACTATTGTAACGGAAAACATTCAGCGCCAGCCTGATCGCGCAGAATTAGCAATACAAACGAAATCACCGTTCCCAACTGGGCAACGGTGGATTTGTGACGAAAGCGGAGTGATATGAAAACACCAGCCTGCAGACAATGTGAGTACAAGTACGTGTTTGTCGAGTATACTCAGTGGATCCGCCTCTTCTTGTACAAAACCGCCATCGATCCTACAAACACAGTCAGAACACTCAACCGCCGAACACTCGGGCGAATAACGGACCAGGTCAGAAGCGACTGGATCAGAACGCCTCCTCCCTCTCTCTCCACCGCTCTTCTCTCTTCATCTCTCTCTATCTCTGTCTGTCTGTCTGTCTCTCACGAAAACAGCAGCGGTAGCACGGTGGTCGATGGTCACGTGACCTAGAGTCTGACCGCCCGTGGAGCGGCCATTCCACGAGAAAAAACACCGCGTGCCAGTGTCGGCATAACAGGAGAAAGACCCGGCACAAAACAGCTCGCGCATAGAGCAAGAAGGGCGAGGGCCACCCACGCTCTGCGTGGTCGCTTGGAATGGTCATCAGCGCGAGAAAAACACGAGGCCAGAGCCGGCTGCCGATTGAGACGTTAATTAACGACATGGCACCAGCGCTCAGTCGATCAATGTTCGACCGCTTC
This sequence comes from Sacculina carcini, assembly GCA_916048095.2. Lineage (NCBI taxonomy): Eukaryota > Metazoa > Arthropoda > Thecostraca > Sacculinidae > Sacculina > Sacculina carcini. The sequence goes on along the minus strand of OU696571.1, from coordinate 423,270 downwards.
CGTGCAGCGGCAACTATTTGTACGCCACCAGCCAAGTCTACAATGCGACGGTGAAAGTATCAACTCACACAAACTCTCCAAATACAAGACGTAGTATTTTCAAGTCATATCAAATCACGAAGTCAAGTTTCAAGCCAGGTCTTCTCAAATTACTGTCTTACGACCATTTTCACAATATTCGGCATTCGATATTCCATAATGGTCGGTCTGAAGCATATTCTGTAAACGACTAACATTTTCTAGATAAATATAAATGACATCAAACGTGAACACCAACAAAAACATTCCAAAACCACCAATCTTAACGATCAGGACAATGCATTCTGCTGCTGTTTCTGTTGAGTGCTATCTAAGAAGAGATATTGATGTTTCCATTATCAGTATCTACTCGTGAGAAAATGATTGACGATTGGTCCGATTTCGAACAACATTTCAAAGTAAGCTGGTGAGGTTCTGGTGAGTCAATTAACTAAATTTCAAACCATTATAACGCTCCATTTGGATTTTTCACTAGGTTAAAATAAAACAAAGGTTACAGGCCTAAGTGACAGCTGCCACACGGGAAGAAGTCGAAGCTTATGAACACACAGGTGTGCCCCGTGCAGCTCGCTGCCACCGCAGAACCGACCCTCTCCACGCTATGGCGCCACATGGACGTAAGACGTATTAGAGAGGACCACCTCCCCAGAATGCATGACACAGCACATGACTGATATCTGGTATCATTTACTGCTGGGTGGACAGGGACTGTTGGATTATAGAATTCGCCCAATGAAATTCTGCTCCGCCGGGATTCGAACCACGGTCCTCCCGCTTGTGAGGCGGGTGTCTGTCTAAGAGACATTAAGTGGCGTTAATTTGTTGAAAAAGACATTAGTGGCGTTAATTTGTTGAAACTCATTGATAATGAATTCATGAAAAATCAAAAGTTATTGATCCCTTTCGTAAACATGTCATGCCAGCTTAATTTCAGAATAATTTGAAGAAAATATTAGAACACTCACCCGGTACTCACTTCCACCTCCATTAGCCCAGCATCAGAAGAGAAGTACGGATTCAAACAGTATCACACACGATCCGCTAATTGAGCGCCGACATCCTGACTGCGACGGCAGTGCACCAGCCACTTCACAACACGCGCATTTTTCTCCACGACGCTGGGCTCAACTGCCAAAGAAGCCAGCGTCTCGGAGTTGAGAGGTGGTATGGCGGGAAGGTACGACCACTTGGTTGAGCCAGCAGCCGTTACACCATGACGGTGCTGGTGACGGTGGTTATGATGGTGGAAGTGCAGTGCAGAAGAAACGGCATCCACAGTATCAGTTGGAGCAGTAGGGCCTGGGGCATAATTTCTACTACAGTGGAGTTTTCCTGCAGCTGGCGACGAAGATCCGTCACTCAGCCAACTTGGACGACGACCGGACGAGCCGCTCCTAGGTGCCATTGGAGGAGATTGATCGGAAGACGTTCGACCACCTCCACTATCCATTGCCAATGCCACTGCTGATGTTCCCGAGTCAGCGGGAGAGGCACTGGCACTGCACCTAGGTCTCAAAGGTCTACTATCTTCCACCGATGCGCCACCGAGCAACATTCGACTCTCATCGAACAAGATACGCGGAACTACCGGACGACGCGGCAAGGGAGCTACGCCTTCGCAGCTCGCGCCGTGTAACAGCGGCGTCGAGAACGACAGAGTATGTGACGGCCGACGTTGAGCAAGCACAGACTGGCGTCGAGATACACTAGTCGAGGCTGGATCCACGGAGGTTGGTAGCAGCGGTCGTGTGTGACGCTGCACCACTGGCGGCGGAGACGACCAGTGCTGGGGCAGCTGGTTCACGTGTCGTGCTCGACCGCTTGAGTCACTCTTGGAACGAGCCACTGGCCGCGCAGGCAGCGGCGGAGGCTGCGTGGCGGGCTCGGCAGGCGCCGGAGAAGGAGGGCTGATTCGATGTGTGCACTGATTGTCCACGAGACTGTCGCAAATGGTATGATCTCGCCAAACGCCAATGACATCAGGCTGATTACTGGGTAAATGAGCCGCAGAGATTTGTGCACCGTTGAGAAGCGCAGTGGACGTGACAACATTGGTTAACTGCTGATGTCCACGCGTCCTTTCAACTACGGGCGAACTGTGTTGCAAGGGCGAGAGATGAGGATGCATCACATCTCGGGAGAGTTCGGCAGCCAACGGGCCAGTTTGGTCACGATGTCCACGCCAAGTGTTACTTCTGTACAGTGTCTGTCGTCGCTCATCCGTTCTGAGCCGGCTCGAGATGTTATGCCCACACAAAGCTTCATTGCGATCGTCTGTGTGATTGAAACTGCCATCTCCGCCTCGACCCACACAAGCAGGACCCCTCTGAGAGAAGCCACTCGTTATTGTGGAAAGACGCGTGGCGGCTAGAGACGAGTCAGCACAATCCTCCACCGGAGCAGCGACGCGTCGGACTCCAGGAGAATGAACGTCAGGCAGTGACTTGTGGTGTTCTCGGCCGTCGTACTTCGGTTCGTCCGACATTGCGACTGACAACAGTCTGCGTAGACGCGACTGCACGCTGCTGAGGGGAGAGAACGAGGTGAGAGCGGGTGACGAGCGTAAATCGGCTGCTTTCGACGGCGACTGACGTAGTGAAGACCGCGACGGACACGGCGACTGCAGGCTCCCATTGACGGCGGCGACGGAACTGCCGACATCACTGACGACAACAGTGGAGGCAACATGAGACGCAACGTGCTGGGGCGTCTGTGATGTCGCCATTTGATGACCGAACGCTTCAAGAGGCAAGTTGACAGTTGTGGACACAGCACGTGACTGTTGCTGCTGTATGACCGCACTGCTGACTGGCGAGTGAGGCCACACTTGACTGTGCTGTGACGGTGGAGATACCTGTAGACTGCTCGAGTCCAGCCTCATCATGTGACAGCAATCACGCACGCTCTGCGACTTCACGTAGAACGCCTTGGTGGCTTGCAACATTTCCACGGCCGACCTTCTCTCCCCTGCAGCACGGACACACACACACACACACAAATGCGTACACTCATGTAAGACATTCATTCGGATAACAATTGTCAAGAAACACATCATCATCAGGCACAGGAAAACATTGCACATGTAAAACAGAGTCCGCCCTGGAAATCAAAAAGTTCCCCCAAAATCGCACGTGAGCATTAGATTATATTAGCTAGATTAGTCAGCATTAGTTAGATCGGAAGTAGGATATTATTATGCGTCTGACAGTAAACCAGCTCGGTACGAGATCGTAATAAATAAAACCCACCTCAAAATCACGCGCAATGACAAAAGTCGAGTAAAACTTCAATGAAAAGGATAAAAATTATCACTGCACATGAGCAAAAATAGAATGTGCAAGTTTACTGAGTACGAGAAGGACTGCATGATGGAGGAGCCTTGGTTCACAGGCGCGTCAGTGGCGGCGCCAAGTGGGGGATTGGGGGCTGGAGTCACCCAGAAATAAGTAAAGCCCCCCTAAGACCCCCAAAAATCATAATCATGGATATTAACATTTCTTACCACTGTAAATGAAGTCCGGTAATTTTGGTTTAAGTTAGAGGACTCAATCAGTGTGCTCTAGTCACTTATTATGATATTATGTAGTCAGCGTTCGAGTGTAGCTCCTGATGCTTCGCCAAGCCCCCTCAACTTTTTCCTTAGCCCCTCATCGGAAAAATCCTGGCGCCGCCACTGAAGCGCGTGCATTAAGTGATCGCAAGTGCTAGTGTTGATATGATGGAACCACGATGCTCTGCTAAATGTCAACTACTTATAAAATGCTGATATTTCATGAATATTTGAGGAAATGTTGACAATGCAACCACGTGATGAATGTATTAATATACCGCTCGTATCAGTACAGAAAAAATTTGTCCATGAAGCCAGCACATTACTAAAAACTTGTTTTCAGTGCAACTGGAAATAACAGCAGAAAATGTTGAGGATATGTGCGAACTTTATTTTCGGCAGACGGCCGGGCGTATCATATGATTTAGCAGACCAATGCACCCCTAAAACCCCAATTGTCTGTGATAAACCTGATTGAACAGAATATTTGGAGAGATGACAATTTATCGAGGGAACTAAGCCCGTATAATATCATATATCATAGATACGGGCAGAGCCGTTGCGAGGAATAATGGGCCCCCCCCCCCGAAGGCAACACTTGGGGCCCCCATTGTGAATATTGAATACATTTATTAGATATAATCACATAATACGTGAAGCAAAGGGGCCCCTCAACATTCGGGCCCCCCCCCCCCGGCCGGGGGGTACGGGGGGCGGTTGCTACGGCTCTAGATACGGGACTGCCACCAGTCCCCGATAATAGTCGGTTCTGACACCGCCCCTGTCACTGTCATGTCGCTTGTTTGAGCGCACCGTGAGAAAGTGATCGCTCTCACAATGAACGTGCAGACAGGCAATGCTGACAGGCGCGGTTGTCATGACAACACGTGCAATGTCCTGGCGCGAGCACACACTGATGCCGACTTGCACCGGTGTCGCATGACCACGAGTTCTCAGAAGGACAGGCCTCGTGCTGGGTGGCAGCGGCACTCATTGCGTAATTGCACTTGCTGTGGTCGCCATGAACGGTGCGCGACGCTGCCGCATTTCAACATAGATAGAATTGCCATGATTCGCTGTCATTAATATGCCTTTATTCACCTTATTCTTCAATCACCGGCTATTTGGCACTGATTTCCTAGTTTGTCTGTTGACAGATATCTGGAGCGATTTGCTGGAGTACAACTGGCCAGTAGACAATGGTCACAGGCAAATTGATCTCACCTCCATTCCACCACCCGCACCACCACAACAACAACAACAACAGCAGAGCTGTCGCGGCTTGTTCGATCCCCTGGTTCACTCCATCTTCGCTTGCATCAACGTTGGATCAGTGGCCAGAGGGGACGGGAAATCGTGGCACCAAGACGACTTCCTCGACGAGTTCCGCCGCAGCGGTCATGAGCGGGACCTCTGGCAGCCACTGCCACCCACTGAGCCGACCTGCTGCCCGCCCACCTCTGACCCCTCGCGACTGCAAGAAGTCCAGCAGAAACTGAATCGCCGACGACGTCGCAGAGGTCCCAACTACTGTGTGTTCTGCAAAAACAACAACGAGCTGCCTTCGTTCTACCGCGCACATGTGCTGAAGGCGAGTGAAACTCTGCTGACGCACCAACAGAATATCAATACTGGTTACTAACGGTGTGGGCCAGGGCTGTAGATTTGTGTCGAGGCTCGCAGGGGGATGACAGCCATCATGCATTTGTGTTCAAAGTTGACTCAGTTTCGACCTATTATAATTAGTATAATCTTTCATATTTATAATGTTTTACAGTCTTCGTGTATTCTTACTTTTTTCCTATGTTGATTTTAATGATAATTTTCCCAATGTGAACTGAACTCAGCAGAATTCTCGGGGGTATAACTGCCATGATCTCTGCCAGTGGTGTGGGCTGCCAATAATTTGACGTTGATTTGTGTTTGCTGGGCGTAAATTAGTATTGTTAATATTATTGTAAACCGGGCTACAGATGAGAAATATTCTGATACGGATATATTTTGCGCGACCAGTATGTCACAATCAAAATCAGGCATAAACTGACATACTATGGCGAAATCTGAGATATGAATGGCGTATTCTAGGCGAACAAGGTGAAATTCAGGACGATTTCAGCTGGCCTTCCCAAATTCAGCGGTCCGTGTCAGTAAGTTAATATCCACCAAAAACAACCAAAAATTCGCCATATTTCACAAGTAGAAACAGTTAATCGACAACGGTTGCATTCAGGTGCATTTGTTCTTCTCAAGAGAGAAGTTCGCGGTGTTCGGCGTCGTGCTTATTATATTTGGTCGCAGCTCGGTCTTGTTTGGGGCGACTTGTAGCATGATTGTGTGTGTGTGTGTGTGGATTAGGATGAGTCGGGTCGCGTGTTATGTCCTGTCCTGCGAGTCTACCATTGTCCCATCTGCGGAGCTAGCGGGGATATCGCTCACACAGTCAGCTACTGTCCTCAGAGACACACAGTCGTTCACACCCAGCTGCCGTCTGCAACATTGCAACCACAATCCTGCATTCCCCTCCGCGCCATCGTCAAGACCAGGCACTTTTAGTGTCTGGTGTATTTTATGCTGCGATTTAATATTCGTCGGCGATTAAGGCCATTGTCCAGTTTCAAGCCGAGAAATGCGTTTGCTCAGTTGTTTTTTTTTTGAGTGCGGTGAAACTTTTCTTATTGCAGAGTTCATTTTTATTATTTTACACGAATTGGATCATCCGTGATGTTCATGTTTATTGTGGCTGATGAGTCGTGCCATTTTGTTCAATCTGAAAGCAATATCATGCTGTACTTCTCGCCGGCAAACCGCATCGCTGTTGAGCTATCGATAATTATGAAAATCGTTGCATTTTCGGCAAAGCATACTGTACGTGACAATAAAAATATTCACACTACAATATCTTTGAGTCATTACGGTCAGCCAACGATATAACGCACGTGTATATACGCTGGAGCGATTTTTTTTCGGAATATTGAGTTGAACAGCACAGCACTTTAAACACACACATAATATCCAGGTTTTTGTTCAACCATTTAACAGCTTGCGTAATGGATATTTTGTGAAAAGAACAGCAGACACACAGTACTAAAACAATGACCAATTACGTAACATTTGAAGAAACAGGCTTATTCAGCAGTTCTCAGTGTGCATACGGAAATTATCGAGAAATCCAAAGTTATGAAACATCAGCGACCGTTATTCCACTCGCATATTGTGTTTACATCATCTGCCTGCTGGTATGATTGGTGAACACCGGCAATAATAGTCTCGTGAACAATGACTGAGCAGAAACTGGCTGTTCCGTGGCGCCGCGTGCTGTCATGCCAGACACACGTCAGAGGAGAAACGCACGCGCACGGCCATTAGCACGCAGCTGAGCTACGCTCGTAAAAGACCTTAATAGCTGATGCCATGGCGTCGATTCAATTGGTCATCAATAAAACCAAACACCCACCCACATACACACACACAAACCCTGGTGGCCTCAACTTGGTCGTCACAAGCATCAAGAACGACCCACTTTGTTTGAGCATAGAAATACACCTGTTGTCAGTGGAATACGTGGCAGATATTTAGTTATCTCATTCTTCCATCATTCTCTATGGCATTGGTTCGTAACCTGTGGGCAATGGAGGATTTGCCAAGTGGCAAGCTAAAGGTCGGACAGAACAGGACAACTATGTGTGTTTTTATCAATTCAAATTCGTTTTTTTCTAATGACATCTAATGACATTTACTTCGATGTAACGACTGAATTTATTGAATTTATCAGCGCTGTGTTGTGTGGAAAATGAAGATGAGATGGCTCATTGAGAATTGGGAAATGAGTGAGAAAAAAGGTTGAGTCTATGGTTTTGACGTGCAAGGGCGGACCCAGATCATTTATTCCCAGGGATAACCGTCACTCTTATATGACCAATATGCAGAAATAGAGCCCAATTTTCCTATGTCACTGAGTTAGCCTGTAATTAATAATTATTATAAACAGTTATAAATCATTTCTGAGCCATCTGTCAGTCTTTCAATTTTTCCACGAGTATCATTTCAAGATGACTGTGAAAGTTGTTTTTTGGAGATTAACTAGAGGTCGGTCGGGTGATATTAGAAGTCACAATAAACACCAACAATATCTAGTCATATCACAAACCAGTATTATTTTCTGAGTTATTGTGTCAGGAATATGACCGAACACCAACACAATACGCTGGGTGGATTTCTAAGAGATTGATCGCTCATGCAATAATTGATTCAACCAGCGAAATCGCTCAGTTGAAGCAGAAAGTTTGACTGTTTGAGCATTATTCATATACGCTGGTGATATAAACTCACACACACACACACACACACACACACACACACACAGACGTCACCAATGTCTCACTTTCTAGCATTAATAAATGTCATCCACGGTCATGTAGACCCAAATAAGGGCACACATCAGTCATTATCTAGTGCCTTCAGCAAGTGGTGATTAACCTTGGCAATTCCATCATGGCGACGGCGTGCTGATCTGCCTCAGCAGAACACAACAGGCAAATAAACACAGCAGGGCACGTAACGAGAACAAAACACACCCAAATCCCTCGTCTTCTACGAGTGTGGTGTCTCAGTTCTCTCTTTTCTCTCTTCATTCCTTCATGTACTCTCCCCAGACTTTCACGTGAAAAAATAACAAACATGGTTACGAATCACTGTGGTCCTACCCTTGTTCCCAACTGGAGACGTACTAGATGCTCAATCTGCAGAAGAGCAGGAAAACTGGGAGTGTCTGAACCAGGCTCGTGCGTGTCATGCAGCCAGCCAGGTGCAACAAAACTAGCGAGATAGAACTGGTCGCACAACGAAGCAAACGACACATTTCAACCACCTCTAAATACCGGTCACACGTGAGACGCACGTGCAGCCTTGAGGCGTCCACACCTGCACGATAGCGCTCAGTGAGAACAACATTGATTACAACACTGACTATGACAGTAAATTGAGCCTAACTGATATCCACCACACTGGGCTCATCATACAATGGCTTCGTCCGACCCCCTGCCCACATGCGACACACAAACACACACACACACAAACGCCCAGTAAACAGCTATTTACGAGTGGTCACTTATTACAGCAACGGAGAGCGGGCGAGGAGGCCGCCGAGAGGCCACACGAATCAGACGCGCCGTCATCTCCGATGTCTGCCACTTGACCAACCTCGCTGACCTGCTCGACGCACGAGCGCCCGGTCATGTGAGGTCATGGAATCAGCGACGGTACGAGATCTTCTTCCAACTGCTCTCTCTCTCTGTCTGTCTGTCTGTGTGTCACTCTCGCACTCTCTCCCAGTGCGTTGTTCGTATCAGCAGTGTGATCAACACACACACACGCACACGCGCATACAAACACGGCACAAAACACTGATATGAGAGCGACCGCCAGGCTCACACAATGAACAACCTGCTTCGTAAACAATACGCCCGTATCAACAGGCAGTGCGTCTGCAAATAACTCACGTGACAGCCGCATAACAACACTGATACGCACACTAAAAGCAAACATGAAACTCATGAAGACAGGCAATGCTATTTACACGCACACTGCTTCAAATGATTGTGTTTCGTCTTGCTAGGAAAATGTATACAATACGCCAATACACTGCTCATAACCAAGAGGTTAGCTAAGAGGTGTATAAAAATCTATTTCTGTAGAATTTGTTGATATAAGCATGATTGCAAAGACGTTGCATAATGATGCATGTACATGACTGATCGCCCCCAAAATTTCATTCTCGATCCGCCACTGTACGTAAGCCAAATCAATTAGAAAAAGCGCTTACTTTGACGTCATTTAACCTTGAACGGCGTGTCGATAAGTTTTCCACTTTCAAGCACTCAATTTAGCGCGCGGTGCACCAGGCATCAATGCACGTTATGAGTGCTGTGCAAAATGCCATCAGACTGGTTCTTATAGCGTCTTATTTCTTCTTGGTGGTTAACACCAAATAAACCATAATTGTACGCAATCTGTAGCCAACATATTCACATTCATATAAACGAAACAGAAAATGCACAAAGTAAATTCAGGAGAAGTGTATCCGCCCTACACACACACACACTTACACACACACACACACACACACACACACACTTGTTTGCCGACTAAACACAACTGATTAGACGAAAATACACTTATTTACAAGCCGGTTCAATATGAAAACTCAAATTGGCAAAATGAAAACTATGATTTACAACGAACAGCAGAATAACTCGGAGCAGTAAAGTATAACAGTGTGAGTGTGAGTAACAAGTGTGAGTCTCTACCTGACTATGTCACAATGAACATTCTACACTGGTAGATTCTGCTACGGTCGCTATTTCACAGTTATCTCGTGACAAGTGGATAATCATTAGTGACGTCAATGTGAGACGGCGACGCAAATCACACCAATGTGACGCGCCATGTCATTAACGCCGGCAAAAACGGCGCACACAGTGCCGCGGGCGGCGGCGAATATTGGCGCGCACGTGATCTCGCCTCTGACACCACGTGACCCCGCCGTGACCCGGATCGACCCAGCTGTGTCACGCACTCACACTAACCGGCGGTCGACATGCACTTTTTTGCACTCGAAGCGGAAACTCGTGCGTTTTGCCACAGACATACAGACAGACAGACAGACAGACAGACAGACAGTCACAAGCGAGGAGAATGAGACGAGGAAACAGGTGGAACCGCACTGAGAACAGGAAGAACACAGTCTCAGAGATCGTGATCTTCTAGACACTCACACATACAAGCCAACACACACACACACACACGCGCGTAGACAGGCCGGTTTGAGACTTAAGGTCGTAGGGCGGTCATAACCATAATTAAATCATTCAGCACAAAACTCTCCTGTGTTTGTGTCAATCTATAACTATAGACACCAGCTAGATATCATAGCATCTACATAACATCATAGACATCTTTAACAATGACACACAAACACAGTGAACCGGAATAACACCTTGAATAAAAGCGACAGACAGACACACACACACACACACACACACATATGTTAATGTAATGAAGCCAACAGCAAAGATAACGCAGTTTTCATCCAAGTTCAAGCTGTTTCCATGACAACATAGATGCATATCACAAACAAAAGGCAGCGAGATCATCAGAAGAGCGGTATAGAGGCAGACATTAAGGTTACATTCAAGGATAACTAAATCCTATTGATAGTATTTAGTAGTCCTTGGTTCCAATACCAACATCAACACGGAGATAATATTGAGCTTCAGCAACGGCCGGCCATGCATGTTGCATGTAGTGCGAAATACTGGACAATATCACGTGTGCCCACGAGCGCGTGACATCAGCAGGCACGTGTGGGAACATGTCATCGTGTGTGGGAGTCTCATGGAGCACAAGACACACACACACACACACACACACACACACCAATATTTATGGTCCACGTTTGGTCGAGCCAACCTTCGTGAGACCAACAAGCAAGACGAAAGTGTGTGCGTGTGAGTGCGTTCCTACTGCGCGTGCACGTGCATGTTGCACAAACGCACGTGCTCGCCGCAGGAAGCCGGCGGCGATTAGAATTTCCGCTTGACTAATGAAGACGAACCATGGGAGTGCCGAAAGTGAAACGAACCTGCAAGACTGCATGATCATCGAGTGTTGCACAACCCTCGTCGATACTTGTACTGACTCGCTGTGCACAGATGACGGCGGTGAGCGTGATTTATGTCAGCTGCACGAGACGACAATGACAAACACGAGCTGTACCGGGTCTAGAACGACCAACTGAATTACCGACCAGAGTTTACCGTTTGTGCTAGTTTTGTGGAGTCACCCATGATTCCATAGGTTACCCATCGTCAAAGAAAATCAACATGGTTCCCTCACAGCGCTATCATTGAGAGCACTTTAGTATCAATTCGTTCATGTCAAGCTCATCTCATGCACAAAAATGTCCCCGCACTTCAGCCAAATCATTTCCTTGATCGGTGAAAGCGAACACAACTTATATACCGACAATACGTGAATACAGCGCAAAACTAAAAAAATACCAGTGTTTTAATCCACGTGCAACAACTAACTGAACACCTCCGCACAACAGACTGCAAAATATTATCAACAATAAAGCAAAAAAAAACGTATAAACCAGGAGTTCTTAACCATTTCCTGTGTTCGGACCCTTGCGTTGTCGTACCCCCTGGATTCTTAAGAGCTATATAAGAAGATGGAAATAGAAACTGCTAATATTCAGCTGTCCAAACAACGCATCGAGCACGAAATACTGCTGCTGCATTAGTGGGAACCAGAGCGTAAATTGAGTTTCCGACAAAAACGCATTTATATTCGGGAAGCGTGGGCAGCCAGCTCGGTCGAGTCATTTATTTCCCGACCAAGCACGACCATTTCACAAAGCCTCTTATCAATAACCTGGCAGCAAACAATGCCAGCAGAAACTGGCCCAATGCACGCGCTGTCCACGTGCTTGCACTGCATCAACGCCCGCCAGTAGCCAGGCAGAATATCAAAACAGCACCCTCGGCCCGTCACAATCGCTCAACAGCAGGAACTATTAGCACTGATGAAGTGTCACACTTCAAAGACATTATCAATTAGAAAAGCAGCGACACACACACACACACGAACCTGGACATTCTCACATGCGGACAGCCGTAGCAGCGAGGTAGAATACCCTCTCCGAAGGCAAGAACTGGAACCCCCATTATAAATAAAGCACCTTTATAATAGAGGTACGACTTTGGGAAAACGCTGTTACGAGCAGCTCCTCGGTCTCCTGGGGACCTACGGTACTTTTATGTGCTATTTTATGATAAATTTCAATATCATGCCTGAGACAACGGCCCCCCCGACCGGGGGTGCGGCGGCGGCTGCTACAACTCTGCCCATGCAACAAGAAAGCGTGTGACAATCACAGTGACAGGTAAAATAGGGCGACCAGGAAAAATTGCACTCACACATGCTAAATGTAATTACAAGTGACGCATGCTCATTAATGATAATTACACAAACAAAATTGGAGATTTGAGCGAATGGATCAGAGGAACTATGCAGGAAAAATGCCTATGGTGTACATAACGAGCGGGCAAAATTTCACCGTTCACAATAGCTCATAACAGAATAATACATTGTCAATAATTATATATACAAGTGTACAAGAGCAGTGTATAATTGCAACAATACATCATCTCACATCATCCGCTCTTGTGTGTCGTTTTGTTTGTTTTGAAGAGCAAGCGCGTGCAGAGAGAGCAGAGCAGCGACTCAACGCTGATAACAGCGCTGTCATCAGTGAGAGACTGCTCTGTGAAAGAACAAAAGACTTGAGGAAAACGGTGAGTGAGCGTCATAAAAACTGAAGACAGATGAGAGACTGCAGCCAGCGAGGTAAACAGAAAGGCGCACACACACACACACACACACACACACACACACAAGAGAGGCGTGCACGCAGATGGCGGAAGCACGTGCATGAAGCAGATGCACACACTGATAGATCTCGGTTGAGAACAATATGAGAGGTAATTGGTGGCAACCGCAGCAGGTAATATTGAGCCTGTGGTGTTCTGTCTCAAACACACAGAGTCTGCGGTGTTCCGAGCGGCGGCGGTGGCGACGACGAGGTCTCAGTCATCGAGCAATATAGCCGTCACAGCAAGGTGGGGCGGAAATGAATCACACACAAGGTCACCCAACTCATGTGTGTGTAATTTGACAGACACACACTCAATTGTTGGTCGTCAAGCAACGCCTGTGGCCGCCTGGCCCGCTGGTAAAACACACACACTGACACACACTGACACACACTGACACACACACTGACACACACACACTGACACACACTGACACACTGACACACACTGACACACACACACACACACTGACACACACACACACACAATCACACACACTGACACACAATCACACACACAGACGATGATGACATCAAATGAAGTGACAGAAAGCGGTGAAGTTGCACGTGAATGATCGAGCTGTGTGACCGACCACACAACAGCTGAGAACAAGCCAAGTGACAAAACTGTCTCACAGATGCACGCAGACTAACAGACCAGTCAGCGAACCTCTCATTGATGGCTCGTGCACTAACACGACACCTGAGTGCATGTGTGTGTGTGTGTGTGTGTGTGGCAGCAGAGGCGCGTGCAACATCAGATGTCAAGGTCATGGAGCGTCGCTTCACTAACAGCTGCCGCCCAGATTCACGACGCTCGCAAACACACACACACATAATATCACGTGCACGAGCCACTCAAGATGCTGCATCTCAACGACAGTACTGGGATGAGCACATGAGTGCTCGCGCGAGCGTGTTCGTGTTCATCACCACAACGTGTTCATCAGCGTTCTTCAGTTTCTGCTCACAGGTGGATGAACTGTGAAACCTGCGGCGCACGAGCCGATGACATATACACGCATTTACAAACGCATTATGCGCCAATATGCTTTGCGAAAATGCTTATATCAAGAAACTCTACAAAAAGATGTTTTCCTTGACCACTTAGTGAACCTCTTAGTTATGAGGAGTTGATGGAAACATTGGGGGGGCTTCTGCCTCCGAGCCTTCCTCTGGATCCGCCAGTACCGCGGCGTACTCAAGTAGTGAGACTTACACCTCAAATTACACCAGATCTCCATCGTTGACCACTGCACCACTTCCTTATGACATCATCCCGTCTCCCGCAGTTCACTTGAGGTCGAGCATATCACAGATGTCACTGGGGATATCACAGATGTCCTCAACGAACTTGTGCAACACAAAATCCTGCCTGAGAACGCCAAAACAAGCACAATCACGCAAAAAACGATTTTGCTGGCCGGAAACCGACCACACCACTCACAGCTGATCTTACAGATCATAGATGAAAACGGCCGTAGTATTTCTAGTTGTGAAAATTCGCCCGGGCACAATTGAGGCGAGTTAATAAGTCAGTCGTTGAGAGCTTCCGCATTTTGATCAAGAGCAGGACTGTAAGAAAAAGAAATATAAAAGCTCCAATTTGCAGTGCCTGCTCGCATCTAAACCAGCCCCTGGTAGAATACAGATACGAGATTGTTGTAATGTGGGTTGGCCGTGAGACAGACAGATTGTGATTCAACAACCGGCCTTACAACTGGAGGTGCAGGAAACAGTGAGAAAGAAGCACATGCAATGTATATGATGATTTGGCGTGAAAACCGTGCTGGCATGCAACAGCCACAAAACGACTGGAGATTAGCAATCAGCCACTTAAACCACACACACATCAAGTATCCTCTGCCAGCGCAGTCCAGACAGGCGAAAATGAGGAGAAAGAGAGAGAGACAAAGAGCAGAATCACGACACAAAACAACACCCGCACCAGCACTGCTCACACACACACACATACACACACACATACATACACACACACACACACACACACAAGTCATAAACGCCGTGTTTACATATAGTCATGTATTCGTCTCACTGAATGCACGCATCACTGAAACCGGACACAACACACTGTTAATGTACGTATGTGTGTGTGTGTGTGTGTGTGTGTGTGTGTGTGTGTGTGTGTATGTGCATATATACATGTACAAGTCCATGCATGTGTGTGTGTAGGAATATTTGCGAACACTGCTACTGACGGATATAATCGATTTGAAGTCGCGAACATGCGAATAACGGTCCGCACACACACACACTGACTGACACACACACTCACAAACACACACTCCCACACACTCACACTGTCAGACTCAAGCCCAGTTTTTCTCTTTGTACACGGATGTGTTTATTTCATTGTGACCATATGGTTTACAGTATATACCGCAATCACCCAGGTACAATGTTCCCCCCACGTTTGAATTGAAAAACTGGTCTTTTTTGACATATCCAAGCATAACACTTCCCTCCTAAGATTTCAGATTTTTCTGTTACGTAAAAACTTTTCAAATTAAATTTTAAATTACATTTAAACGTACCAATGAAATAGCGTACATACGTACCAATAAAATGTATTACATAATTTGATCTTCCCTTACACAAAATTTGACTTTGCCACCTGGTATTTCCCACATACTCAAGTCTAAAACTCCCCAAACTTTTCATGTTGAAATTTGGCACGAAAATGGAAGCTGATTATGCTTGGACGATTATGATATTTGTACATGTGTGTGTGTTTGAGTGTGTTTGAGTGCTAGGATCAATAACGATCGAAGCGGTAGACAAACGGGTCAATGACCCCACCACAGCCTGCCTAACACAACCCCTCCAACACGCCTCACCATATTTCAACCTCACTCAGCTCCCAGATGCATCCAAGTGCTAACACACACACACACACACACATACACACACACACACACATACACACACATGTGACGCATATGTGCGTACACTTGATGACTTCCGTACACACACACACACATACACACACACGCGCATGTGTGACAACCCATGCGTGCGTCGGTCCTCATAAACATGACAACGCTTGTTTGTATGTGTGTGTGTATGTGTACACATGCTCACATATGTCGAGTCATAGAATAAGCTAGAGTCAAATAACCGACCCAAACTAACAATACATATCGATATACCCCCAATCCTCCAAATAGTGGAATATATTTTCTATAATTTGTAATTCATCAGGATGATATAGAATTGCCGACAGTGTGAGCTAGCGGATCTCCACACGCAAATGCACGGGCAAAGTGGAAACATGCGCGAACACGTCGCAGAAGCTTTCACTAGCTAGCTGCACAATTGTGCCATGGGATCCGTGTGTGTTTGTGACCGCGGAGACGAGACGAAAGAAAGAGTGACTGTAAGAGGAAAGAAAGAGCACGGGACGAGGACACACCCCTCGGACAATAGGACCGTACAATGAAAACAACGCCCTGGCTAATTGTTGCTCACACAAACACACATACAAACACAAACACATATACAAGCATACACAAACATACACATACAAACACACATACAAGCACGCACACGCATACACAAGGGTAGATATGACACAAGGGTAGACATGTACACAAGGGTAGATATGTATGTCAGAGTTCTGTACTGTACTGCTAGATAACAGTTCAATGCGTGCGCAGTGTCATCCCAGATGAGACTCACTGGTGTGTGCGTGTGTATGCGTGTGTGTATGCGTGTGTGTAGAGTGTTTTCATGTTTTTGTGAGAGCATTGCTCGCTCAATTGCATGATGTGTGTATACACGTGCCGAGTGTGTGAGTGTGTTTGTGTGGGAGAGTTGGTGTGAGCAGTCATGCGTGTCTTGTCTTGAAGAATAATGCAGACAGGCGGGCGAATAACACCGCAGACAAGCGACTTATCAACAAGTAAACGATTTGAACAGCTCAAATAACTGCACATCAAATAAGCACTAGATTCATAACGAACCACACGCATAAACTACTCGAAAAGTTTATTCCTCTCAATGATAGCACAATTATGAACCTGTTAAAACCAGTTTAGAAATTAGATGAGAAAAAGGTCAATTGAATTAGATATTGTGTGTGTGTGTGATCAGGTGGCGCCCTCTAGGTGAGAAAAACTGTCAGCAAGCGCTGCCATTCAAGATACACGACCGCGCATGCGTGATAACACGGGCACAGGTGAGGTGCTGACGGTGGGTGCGAGAGCAGAGGAAACAGCGAACACAAGAAGAGCAGAGAGAGAGAGGGGCGAACAGCTGACCAACCCAAATAGCCAGTCATCCCACGTGTCTGTGTGCGTGTCTGTGTGTAGAACTTGCTAGGAGATTGGACACGACAGACGAGAGAGTGCAGGAGTTAGTTATGCGCGTGAGAAACGTGTGTGTGTGTGTCAGAACCTCATTTACATGCGTGTTTGCCGCGTGCTGTGAGTCCATGAACGCCTACACACTGTACACTGTGGTCCTATCACAATAGCCGCACCAGCTGAAACTCACACAAACCTCTCCTCTCAACAGGTCACATAACCATAACTGCACGGCGTCATGAATGTTTAAACCCGTTAATTCTAGATACACCTGAGCGAATCATGGTTGTAGCCAAGTTTGCCATTCATTTATTGTACCTTGAACGTCAGCGGCAATGATGATCGGCACGATGGAGTGATGGTTTGTACAGACAGGTTTAGTTCTAGTACCAACGAGTGGAATTGTCAATTAAAATCAGCGTGGCAGTTAGCACCAGTTGATTGCGCAGGTGGATGTAAAATGCAGATGAAGTGGAACAAGAACAAGCGTTCATCGCACGAGAAACAGAAGAGAGAAAGGGAGAGAGTATAGTAGACAAGAACTTGACCAGTGGTTCTGCACCAGTGGTTCTGCACCAGTGGTTCTGCACCAGTGGTTCTGGACCCACTGTTTCTAGACCTTGTTCACTGTTCGCACGCTAGGTTCCAATGTTAAATCAGCTCTTACATCCCCCTAGATTTTTGATAGCAAGATGAAAAATACAAGAATACAAACGACGTATTAATAAAAATTATTTAATTCAATGATCTTTCATACAGCTTGCAACAGTTTCTGTAAGAAAAAAAGTTTTCCCAGGAAAAACACAAAGCACAGGTAAAACGCATATTTTCCGTAATTTTCAAAGCATTCCTCGAACCCCGGGCTGCGTGTCGTGTAAGAGGCGACTAAAAGCTTCTTCCTCCCTGTACTGCCATGTCCAAGGGGAGGAGCGATAATTCAGCAGGGCTGGCACCTCCTTGAACTACTGCAGCTCTCTTCTTTGCTATCCCTTCTACCCGAATTAAGAAGAATGGCGAGATAAGAGACAGCAGGAGAAACTGACCAGTATTAGGACGAAGGTCGGCGTGACTGTTTAACTGCCACGACACCGCCTCCAGGCATTTCACCGGCTGCTTCCTCTGCAACAGGGACATGCCTCGCACCAGTCTGTGCCAACATGCACGTGCACACACACACACACACACACACGCACCAGGCACCAGGCACCTGCATACACACACGTATACGTAGCATCAGTTAGTTCTGCGTGCTAGTGCGATATATTGCTAAATATCGCTAGGTTTAACATAATATTGCTCAATATCATTTACGTGACTGAGAAAAACAATATTTGACAATGTGAAGATATCAATACAGATGTAGGAAACAGTAATTGACATTATAATTGTTTCACAAGACTAATCCTTCTAGAATGATGTTCATAGCGTCAACAAGTTATGATGTTATGAACAATGTTGTGTTGCTGGTTACTGGCAGGGGAATGGCGTGATGGGATGGGGTTCAGCACAGAGCAGAAACTACAGGTAGGTGTCACGTCAGCTGTGGAGCAACTAGGGTGTAGAACGGAACTAGAGACTAACAACACACATCACCCTGACAGCCACAATGTAATACACACGCACACGCACACATACACAGGGTGTGAGACACATTCACACGTGCACACGCAAACGTTCACTAATTGCGACAAACACTATACACAAACATCACACTGGAACATAAACACTATACACAAACATCACACTGGAACAAAGACACTATACACAAACATCACACTGGAACACAAACACTATACACAAACATCACACTGGAACACAAACACTATACACAAACATCACACTGGAACATAAACACTATACACAAACATCACACTGAAACACAAACACTATACACAAACATCACACTGGAACAAAAACACTGCACACAAACATCACACTGGAACACAAACACTATACACAAACATCACACTGGAACACAAACACTATACACAAACATCACACTGGAACACAAACACTATACACAAACATCACACTGGAACACAAACACAATACACAAACATCACACTGAAACATAAACACTGCACACAAACACACGTCAAACCAGAGATGTTTATGTGACTGGAGCACAAAAATCACATGAAAACATCAGTCGGCACTGATACATTCACTTCCCGTTCCAGTGACATTCAAATGCATTAGACTCTAATCATTAGAGGATGTTATGAAAAGTGTTTTAGTGTGCGTCAAAAATTCGCCTCCCAAAACATTCCTCGTATCGATCGTGAATTCACAAGAAATACTCCAATAGTGTGCACTTTCTGGCTTAGTATGAACATGAACCACATGCAAGTTGGAGACCTGAAGATCAACACAGCAAAAAGAGTTTGTTATGAAACAACAACTTACGATGTATGATATCATAGAAAATCAGAGAAATTGCGTATTAACATGAACAACTCAGAAACACACGGGAAAATACGACCAAATCTCACGTGACATGTATATATAACATCCTCCAGTCTACACACACATGTGTGTTGGTGTGTTTGTTTATGCCGCAACGCTTGAGAGAGTATCTGGGTGGGTGTCTCTCAACAATAGCTCGACGGGGAGCAGAAATTGCCAGCGCGCACTGACACAACAAGAACAAAAACAATTGTGACGGAGAGCCTGGTCGCACGGTCGCTCGTGAACGCTTCTCGTATTTATGCAGCTTGTCTATGATTGCCAGCCGATATACTTTCATCTTCACTGTGACCGCGACAAGATTCAGCTAGAGCACAGCGTGGTGGATGAGCTCGAGGAGGGTTGCTTGGTTACGGGTGTATATTCGGTGGCACTCTCATCAAACGCTCTCATCAGCCCAACATCAACACAACTCGACACACACACACACTCAATAAGTAGCAAGATTTGAAGAAAACTAACCCAACTATTATAATGTCACAAAAACAGAAAAATCCGCTAAAACATAACTGTCAAATAGTGTTTGATGATCAATTTTATCTTGGAGCGGGTTGTTTTTAATTAAAGAAATCACAGAGTTTAAATATTAAAAATTCATGTGTTTCTGCTCTTGCATGCGCTTATAACAAAAATGTGTGCGAGCTGTTGTTGTTTTTGATGGTGATATTAAGCTTGTTTATTCGCCACGGTATTCTGCACAATAACCATACAGTTTCCAGACCCAGATGAAAGATAACCATACAGTTTCCAGACCCAGATTTTTAGTAAACTAGCGGATCCAGAGTACAATTTGGGGGGGGGCGGAATATTTTTCCAATTATATACACACATTTAAAAAAGCATTATGCGCGAATATGCCTTGCGATAATGCTTATATTAAACAAACTCTACAAAAATCTACTTTTCCTTGACTTCTTTTAGTGAACCTCTTGGTTATGAGTTGATGGAAAAATTTTGGGGGGTTCACTCCCCGAGCCACCTCAGGTAAGTACACTAACCTGACTAATGGTTAGCAGTAGTGTTTGTGTACGCTCGATACATCCAGCACAACAATCACAACACACACACACACACACACACACACACACTGAGTTAAACGCCAGTTAATAAAACTCCACCGGCACACACCGCAGCAGAACCTACCAAGACCACAACCCAAGTAACACTGACGCCAATGTGTTGTTGAACCCGACCGGAGGAATCAGCTGATCGTCGGAGGTGCACCGCGCGCATGTGCGCGTGCTCCGTCACACGTGACAAGGGCGCCCTCAGTCATGTGTACCAGTGGGGTAAGTGGAGTTCAACGTCCAAATATATAAAGAGCATATACAGAGCAGGAATGACATCAACCTGACCATTGTATCTGCAAAATCTGTCAAGTGTTATCTATGAAATGGCAAGATTGAAAACACTGTTTCATATATAACTGTTTTTGTATGTTTAGATATATGTATATGTATATATATATATTTATGGCTATATGTGGGATTCTGGTGATTTCCTTGTTTATTTATGAATTTTCGTTGATTTTCACATTGCTCACTTGTTGTTTCATCTTTGTTTCTCCTTGTTGTTGTTGTTGCTCTGCTCTGCTCTGCTGTCTTGTATATAAACTTCTTCACTCGCCTTCTCCCCCTTCCTACTTACTTACCCTCCTACAGTGTAACGAGCGACCTTCCAGTCGTCGTCCTGTACCTCTTGTTTCTCCTCCTGCTCTTCATGAGTCAAACTGGTCAGCCAAGTCTTTCTACTTTTCTGCTCCCCGTCTTTACAATCAACTTCCTCCTCATGTCCTGGAGCAAAAATCATACTCCTCATTCTCTTCTGCTCTGCAAAATTTTTTGCTATCTTTGCCCACACCTCTAACTCCTCCATTCCGACAGCACTAAATCTTGTTCTCTCTACATTCGTTTTTCTTGGTTACCAGTGTTAATCTATGATGTGATGTGTCATGTGATGTTTGTTAATGTGTAAGATATTTCTTTTGCTGTTTTATAATCGTTTTTCTCTTTTTTATCATGTGTGTTATTTTTGCTGGCTCATGTATTTTCCCTCTATGAGCTAATTTTCCTTTATATTGTTCGCACCAGTTTATCTCTTTTACGCGCCTCTGCTCTACTTGGCGCTATATCAAATACATGTTTGTTTGTTTTGTTTGTTTGTTGCTATAGCAAATATACGTTTGTTTTGTTACTTTGTTGAGCTCCAGCACAACGCGCCATCTATAATACAAACATAGAATACGCCAGCCCCCACCTATACGCTTCCTGAACACACAACAACAACATGTATTAAATATAGCGCCAAATATACAATGGTGCGATGACAGGATGAGATAAAAAAAATAATATAGTATGTATGTTTATAAGATAAGTGGAACAAATGTCAGAATAGCTAAGAGCATGACAGACAAAGTTGAACAGGCGTATATACAAAAGAAAAACACGAACCCATTCAACAGGGAGAGATAGACTCAAGAAGATGTGCATGAAGAGCGGAAGAGAAGGATCGAAGTGAAGGGGATGACCGGATACGAGAAGGCAAGGAGTTATAGAGACGAGGAGCAAAGAAGTAGAAAAATTTCGCCGACCAAGGCGACTCCAAAACTGCTCGAGGACAGTGAAGAGAGTGAAGACGACGACCTGAGTGTTGAGGTTCAGATAGTAGAGAGCGGAGGTAAGAAGGAGAGGAGGGTGAGCGTATAATTTTAAAGATACGACAGCATAGTTTATAGTTGATCCGAGCCTGAACAGGAAGCCAGTCACCACCGGTCATGCAGCCGTGAAACTAATACCTAGACCTAGACCAGTGGTTCTTAACCTGTGGAAAATTACCCACTCCTCTATTCCCCATCAGTGGGGAATTCCCCAATGGAAGAGTTGCCAAGTGGGAAGCTAGAGAGCTTAAGGTTGTACAGAACAGCTCCTGCGAGCTCCTCCGGAGGAGTAGAACTAAAATATTCATAAAGAATAATGAATAAAGAACAGGACAACTATGTACAGAGCCGTAGCAACCGCCCCCCGTACCCCCCGGCCGGGGGGGCCCGAATGTTGAGGGGCCCCGTTTCTTCACGTATTATGTGATTATGTCAAATGAATACAGTCATTATTTGGTGATTTATTTATAATGGGGGCCCCAAGTGGTGTCTTCGGGGGGGCCCCATAATTCCTCGCAACGGCTCTGACTATGTGTGTGTTTTTATCAATTCAAATTCGATTATTTTTCTTTCTAATGCCCTCTTGTCATTTACTTTGATGTAACAACTGAATTTATTGAATTTATCAGTGATGTTGTGTGGAAAATGAAGAGATGGCTCATTGAGAAGTGGGGAATCAGTGAGAAAATGGTTGAGAACCATTGATATAGACAATCTGGACAATCTAGACCAGGGGTTCTCAACCTTTTGATGGGTCTCAACCCCAATGGATTGCCGAATATGATTCCGTAATACGCCCGACTTAAGTGACTGTTCAAATAATTATCACCAATTATATTATTCGCCAGTAAGTCTTCCAGATCCACGAGTATTTGAATCGCTTGAATTCGCTGTACTTTAGATACGGATTACTAGCAAATAATATGACCACTTATAATTTCATTATTCATGAAACATTGATAATTTATGCCAGTACACAGAAATCCAGTGCATACCCCTTTTGGGTCACATACCCACAACGGGTATGAATACCCCAGTTAACATCCACTGATATAGGTGTCGTAAACATCGCTCTGGGTACATAAATCATGTAAAAACGGATTATGGTTTTGTAAATTAAATGTTTTGCATTCATCATCATTATTTAACTATTATTTTTTAACTTTGATTTTCAATAATTTATTATTTATTTCTATTTCAGCTATTTATCCTTAATACTATGCTTTGCTAATCATTTCCTTATATTTGTGTTATCTGTGCTCAGTTCTGTGTGTGTGTGTGTGTGTGTGTGTGTGCTCGCACAATTATATTAGTCTGTGTGCATGTCTCTTTAGGTCTGTCAAAAGCGGAGGCGTTTGCAGCCACTTTTTGTGATCGAGCACCACTGGGCGGCAGTGGCGAAGGCCAGGGAGGGCTTGGGGCTGGATCCCCCCAACAAATATGCTAAGCCCCCATAAAAATCATAATCATGGACATTACAATTTCTTACCACTGTAAATGAAGTCCTGTAATTTTGGTTCAAGTTCGAGGACTGAATCAGTGTGACCCAGTCCCTTATTATAATAGTATGTAGTCATCGTTCGAGTGTAGCTCTTCATGCTTCGCCAAGCCCCCTCAACTTTTTCCTCAGCCCCCCCCCCCCCCCCCCCCCCTATCGGAAAAATCCTGGTGCCGCCACTGCTTGGGAGTCGCCGGGTGCCACCTGGTTCCAGAGAAACTCAGGCCAATCAGATATCACTTTATTGTCATAGATTGGTGCCTCGTTTGCATACGTTTGAATGGCTATTTTGTGTGAGTGCGAGTGAAGGTGTTGCAATCGTTGCAATCGTAGTGTTTGTTGACCGCGCGTGCCACGTGTCACGAGGCGTCAAGTTTGAGGAGTGGCTGTGTGAGCTGCACCGTGTTGAATGTGTGTAGTGTCGGTGTGCGGTGTGTTGTGGGTGAACGTGCCCGTCTTCTGATCTTTGTTTATTGTTTTGTTTTGCTTCTATAAGCTAACGGCCTGTAATACTTATATAGATAACTATACAAAGATTAAAAGGGTTAAGGCAGCGCAACACGGGAACAAGTCGAAGCTTATGAACACACAGGTGTGTCCCGTGCAGCTCGCTGCCACCGCAGAACCCACCCTCTCCACGCTATGACGCCACAAGGACGGAAGACGTATTAGAGAGCGTCACTTTCCCAGAATGCATGACACAACTCATGACTGATATCTGGTACCATCATTTACTGCTGGGTGGACAGGGACTGTTGGATTATATAATTCACCCAAAGAAATTCTCCTCCGCCGGGTTTCGAACCACGGACCTCCCGCTTGTGAGGCGGGTGTGCTACCACCACACCACGGAGTCCAACATAACAGTAGAACACATTATTTAACTGAAAAAACAGCTGCATGTGAGGACTGCTTCTTCTCCACCAGCTGGTCAATGAGGGTCAATACTTTGCCCACAACATATAGGAAATTATGCCCTGGTACCATTGTTCACCATTGTTCCATAGAAAGTCGTCGCGTACCACTAGTGGTACCGGTGAGGTACACGTGAGGTACCAGTGAGGTTGGTAAGCATTCATGTAAAGCGCCACCTTTTATTCACTCCAATAAAACACCGACACACACACACACACACACACAAATACATCGGTCATTGTAACCGCAACTGCCACGTTATTCGCCGTATTTCGACCGCACTATGTGACGTCACAGGTGTGTGTGTGTGTGAACCGACACAACACCTCATTCCAATCACGACATACACAAAACAGCAAAACACACGCGCACACAAACATATGCAGAAATACGTGATTTCCAGTAAGCTTACTGCTAGCACATGCAAACACACGTGAATACAAATCCCGGAATCAACCCACAACGCAGCCGCATAATCCGCTAGCGAAGGTGCGCTTCTTGTATTATGCACGTGAAAACAACACAGCCAGGAGGAAAATACTGGCGTTCTCGCTAGAAAATAGCAGTTGTTCATTGATGAGGCGCTGGTGTAGCATGATAGCACACACTGTTCAACACTGTGGCCGACATCAAACACTTATACCGCTGATCACGCAATTGCAATAACACGCACCATGCCTCAATGCTTTGTACACCCTGCAATACTGCAAAAAACCACAATGCATCGCCGGAACATGCACACACTCACACACATGTGTGTGTGTGTGTGTCTGTGTTTTCTCTGTATCAGAAATCGCAGTCATTTGCGTTTACACATATACTTCACACATGACCGCACACACACACACACACACACACACACACACACACACACACACACACACACACACACACACACACACACACACACACACACACACACATGATAGTTGCGTGACATGACAGCTGCAGCATAACCAATTGCTCGCCGAAATAACCGCACTAGCTCGATTAACTAACAATTTGCGGCAACACTGATCATACACGCGAACGCAGCACGAATGATACTGGATCACTACACGAATCACTACACGAATCACTACACGAATCACTACACGAATCACTACACGAATCACTACAAGGATCACTGGCTGGACAGCAGTTAAGCTCGATCAAGGTGATACATTACAGTGATACAGTAGTGATACGGGTACAGGGATACGGGTACAGTGATACGGGTACAGGGATACGGGTACAGTGATACGGGTACAGTGATACAGTACAGTGATACGGGTACAGTGATACAGTACAGTGATACGGGTACAGTGATACGATACAGTGATACAGTACAGTGATACAGTACAGTGATACGGGTACAGTGATAAGGGTACAG
This sequence comes from Sacculina carcini, assembly GCA_916048095.2. Lineage (NCBI taxonomy): Eukaryota > Metazoa > Arthropoda > Thecostraca > Sacculinidae > Sacculina > Sacculina carcini. The sequence goes on along the minus strand of OU696571.1, from coordinate 397,016 downwards.
TGATACGGGTACAGTGATACGGGTACAGTGATACAGTAGTGATACGGGTACAGTGATACAGTACAGGGATACAGTACAGTATACAATCCATAACTACAGTATATACTTCATAACTACAGTATACACTTTATAACTACAGTATACACCAGATAACTACAGTATACACTTCATAACTACAGTATATACTTCATAACTACAGTATACACTTCATAACTACAGTATACACTCGACGGTGGGCTGTTGAGCTGCCCCACTGGGGGGAGTGTTGGGGGAGGGAACCGCGAGGGAGCTGTTAGTGTTGCCAATGTCCGCCAGATGGCGCTCCCAGTCGAGCAGCTGACCCATGAAGTTCAGGTTGGGGCTGATTATGGGGCGACACGTTTTCACCAGCTGATACGCGTCAGCCAGGGAGCGACATAGGTGCTTCATCACATAGGCGATGACAATAGTGGGAGAACGCGACACCCCGGCCATACAGTGAACCAGCACACTCTCTCCCCGCCTCCTACCCTCCTCTGTACACACACAAACACACACACACACACACACACACACACACACACACTTGATTATCATATATATAACGCATGTATTTTGCATATTGCCTTGTGCACAATTTGAGAGGTGGGCCGGCGTCATAAGCACGAGAACCATGCAAATGAACACAATATGCAAACTATCACAAACTGAACTGAACTGAACGAACGGCAGTTTAGTGAAGTAACAGCGTTATTTATGAACAATGACTCACAACAGTAGCATGATGAGCAACAATGAGTAATGCAGGTGAGTAACACCAGTGAGTCATTCCACAACCTCACACTCATGATTAGCTCATCAAGTGCACGCACAAGGCACACCCCACCTGCCTCCGTGTGTGTGTGTGTGTGTCAGTGTGTGTGTGTCAGTGTGTGTGTGTGTGTGTGTGTGTGTGTGTCAGTGTATGTGTGTCAGTGTATGTGTGTGTATGTGTGTGTGTGTGCCAGTGTGTGTGTGTATGTGTGTGTGTGTCAGTGTGTGTGCCAGATCCGCATTGTTTGTGGAACCTGGTGATGACTCAGTATTGGATGCGCTGAATATGCGACAGAATGAGATGAAGTAAATAGTAAAAGCAAATGAGATGAAGTAATTGCGTTGATAAATGGTCTCGCTGCAACAACGTGCAATAATGTGCAATTACAACCGTGCAATGATGCCGTCTGAATCACTCACAAAGACTGGAGGCTCACACAAATATTCTGTATGAAAGGCCCGGTCTGGTTGAGTATTTGCCTCCTCTATGTCTCTCTCTCTGTGTGTATGTGTGTGTGTGTGTGTGTGTGTGTCAGTGTGTGTGTGTGTGTCAGTGTGTGTGTATCCCGACGGTCACATTAATTCTCAAGAATTAAGCTGCAGTGAGAAAAGAGAGTGAATGAGTAAATGGGGTAAGTGGAGAAAGAGTAAGTGATATGTCACTGCAATGAATCAGCGCGTGTACGTGTGTGTGTGTGTGTGTGTGTGTTATGTGGCTGATTCACCGAGTGCTCTATCTACGGCAGAACAGGAAAAGAGTGAGAGAGAGAGAGTGACTGGCAAAAACTTCTACTGCTGTTATTACAGCTTCTTTGAGAGCCCACTTCTTGCTGTGTACTAGTTGGCAGTCGACCTCGTGCGTCAAGCGAGCATCAACAAGCGCACAAAAGTCTCCGCCACACCTTACAACTTACACCAGCGCGCGTGTGTGTGTGTGTATGCTTGAATGTGTATGTACGTCTGTGTGATAGAGAAGGAAGCCAGAGAAAAGTGAAACTTGTGTGAGTTCATATAGTGTAAATAACGAGTACATGTACATGTACTCAAGTACAAGTGTACATATAGCAGGCGCAGCACTTGGCTATCTAGCTGACACTGTCTAATACACCGGCGCATACACGCAATCAACATTTGTTTCCAAAACCAAATTGAAATGGTGAATTGTTCAGCAGGCCTGCACACCTCGACAATAATCAACACACACACACACACACACATGGCCAAATGACGCCAAATGAAAGCCAGTACACTGTACACTGTACACTGTACAGCACGTGTACATTGCACAATCAGGCATCAAGATGGGCATAATCGGCATTTGCCACCATTGTTCTGCTCTGAACAATCTGCCGCTAATATTTCCGCATCAGCGTGAATTGTTTGAAGATTCTGTTTAGTGGGAAGCTGAAGGTCGGACAGAACAGGACAACTATGTGTGTATTTCTATTAATTCAAATTCATATATTTTTGTTCCTTATGACCTATTGGTATTTACTTTGATCTAACAACTGAACTTAATAAATTTATCAGAGCTTTGTGTGGAAAATTAAGAGATGACTCACCAAGAAGAAGTGGGGAATCAGAGAAAAAAAGGTTAAGAACCACTGATCCATTATATAACACACACACACACACACACACACACACACACACACACACACACACACACACACACACACACACACACACACACACACACACACACACAGCAAGCATGGCATGTTGCACGATGTATATATATACACAACGTGCTGCCTTGCAATGGTGCACAATAGTCAGTATTGCAAGCATTTGTTGCAAATGTGATGTGGAGACAGGTGTGTGTTCACACATTTTGGACAGGTGTTTCATGAACCAGGTGTGGAGATCAAAGTATAAGCGAGCCCATGCTATTCATAACAGTGTGTAGTTCACGATTCTCAGCTGTGTTCGTATTGATCGCATATGATCACAGTACAAGTGATCGAGTCAGGGGTGTAGATTTGTGTCGAGGCTCGGGGGGATGACAGCCATCATGCATTAGTGTGTTAGAGTTGACTCAGTTGGTCAATTGCATGGGGCCCTCAACCATTTTGTCTTTTGAATTATACATATGCATATATATCGCATACGCCAATGAAAAGTATATTGCGTATAATTGCATACACACACACATTTGTCGTGTATCTATCAGCAAGTTGAATCAGTTATGCTTCTCACCGATAAACTCAACAGCTTCGTCGAAATATTGCCGGATATTTTGATGTCCTGTGTCAGCGGCAGGCAGGGTTTTATAGCTGATACCGGACTCATGTCGGTTCATCACCAGCTGACACGTCACGTTCAGCACGCGCTCTATTGCTCGCTCCTGTACACACACACACACACATTTTTTTACATTACATTAGGTAGATATTTATATAGCGCCCTACACCTAGAGGGTCTCTAGGGCGCTGCACACGCAAACACACACACACACACACACACACACAAACGCACACACACAGACACACCTACACACACACACACACATAGCCACACACACACACAGAAAGTGAAAGGTAAAGAAAGAAGAGAGATAATTTACACCTTATAATCATCACTAATATAGACAATGTTCTCTAGAGTATAATACGATTTCACCATGAAAAACTTCTTAGTGTTTTTTGAAAACAGGGATAGAAGTGATAGAACGTAGTGTTGGGGAGAGCTTATTGTAAATACGGGGTCCTAAGATAGAGAAACAACGATTATAGTGAGTATGTCTAGAAGGAAAAGCAGGTTCCAATAAGAGACGAGAACCATCAGTTGACCTAAGTGTACGAGTAGATTTCTTGAAGGATAGAAGTTCACACACACACACACACACACATGTATCTCTGGAACCAGTTAGAGGAAGATATTGTAGCAGCTAGATATACGTAGGAACATTTGAAGAAAGACTGGATATTGTGTGAAATACTGGAAATTTCAGGTAAGATAGGTTACTAGAGGGTGGGTTGGAGACAGGACAGTACGAGCACAGCTCATCTCCTGTGCTAAACAAACAGGTGAGTACAAATAGGTGAGTACAAATAGGTGAGTACACACACACATACACTCTTGGTGTTAAATTGTAAGCTCGTTAAAGTTGTCACAGGAGCTGTGATAAGATCGCATGAGTCAATTTATATATGATTGAAAACGTGTAACTTAATTGAAAGCACAATTGTATTACTTATATGAGTGATTTCTCGGTGAACATTTTCATTGACGAATGCAAGTGAGAAGCAGGTGAATACTGGATAACACGGGTACAATTGAATGAGAGAAAGAAAAATCATCTTCGCGCAAGCCCTCGTTCTGAAGATACCCACATCAAGATGCCGTGTGACCACAGGTCAACACAGGTCACTGACCTTGAGCAGGGGCAGGTTGGCGGCATCATGTTGGTTGCCGACGTACAGGAAAGATAGCACCTCGGTGGCGCGTGCGTTCTCGATGGCGTCAGTGCGTTCTTTCAGTTGTGCGGCCGCGTCACATACGCCGCCCGTGGTGACGTCCCCATCAGTGGTGGTCTGCGGTGACGCTGGTGACTGCAGTAACAGGTGTGAGTCACACAGATGCGGGAAACAGCGAGAAAACTGCTGTATACCGCCTGTCACACGGGCACAACACACACACACACACACATAGATAATACAGAGAATGAGGCAGCAAAACATCAAATGCTTGATAAAGTTCGTGTCTTATATATGGTTTTTATTAAGTTATGATAACATTGTAATCGAACGAAAACATGAAAGTCCTTGAACAGTTTTTAGATTTTCATAATTTTCAACTGTTATGATTGAATTGGAAAGCTGAAAATGATGAAATGGCGGGCGAAAAACATACAACATACGCTTATTCAATTAACGCTTATCATTGAATCAGTTGGAACCATATTGAACAAGGCGGAGAAGACGTGAAACTCAACAATACTCAACAAGCATTGTGTGTGTGTGTGTGTGTGTGTGTATGCAACTGAGTCATCTGAGTCATTACACAACTGAGTCATCTAAGAGGAAATAAACTGTGGTGCCGCTATAAAAACAGCGGTTATCTTGTGGTGCCGCTGTTTCATCAAAAAATGCAAATTAAACGGTGCACAAGACTGCTGGATGAGTCAACTGCGGTGATTTTCAGAATCGGAGCGTTGCGAGCATTCATTCAGATGATCGTATGAATGCGCGAGTGGAGTCTTGGAACACGCTGGATCAATACACGTCATATCATTCGATAAAGCAAATAACAATTGAAGTTGTTCTCCAACAAAACAGCACATATCAGTCGAGAAATAGCTGAATATACCTGATCACAAAATGTGTGGGAGAATATGATAATGTGTCGCCCACATCACATTCCCACCCCAACACACGTACACTACACACTGCAGACAACCTCACCAAGACAGAGTGATGAGCAGAGCACGGGAGAATAGAGAATCAATAGTCGATTTCGCTAATATACTGGTATAATATTGGTGGCTGTTTGCGTGCGTGGGTTGGTGCACGATAACCCACGTCACACACACACACACACAAACGCATACAGGCAGACAGACAGACATGTCATGAAGCCCAGCAGCGTGATGACGTCATAACACCGACCCCTCTGTTGTCATGACAACCGAGTATATCAGTGTGTGCGGGTTATGGCACGTCTAGCTCCGTTGCAAACAGCTGCTGATACCGTCCCTGGCACGCCCACGTGACAACACCATGGCGGTATTGATTTACAGATCCGCCGAGCCCACTATCGCACTCGCCCAACAGCCACGCGACCAGATGCTAATTGCTCCGAGACTGCACTGGTGGGTGGTAGCTGTCATGCGTGTGTGCAGAGCCGTTACGAGGAATTATGGGGCCCCCCCCGAAGGCAACACTTGGGGCCCCCATTGTGAATATTGAATGCATTTATTAGATATAATCACATAATACGTGAAGCAAAGGGGCCCCTCATATTCGGGCCCCCCCCCGGCCGGGGGGTACGGGGGGCGGTTGCTACGGCTCTGCGTGTGTGTGAGGGGTTTGGTCAACATAACAAATAATGTCACATGATACAACAAGCAGTGTTCGAGCGAGCTCAATTTACATACACACACACACACATGCATGTTGCTATGCACTCGCACTCGTCTGCTCGCAATAAAAACCGCCTCTATTCCAACTGCAACGCAACTTTTGCAGGAGCGAAAAAAAAGGCAGAATGCATCAGATATACAGAGGAGGCATTCATGTAAGAAAAATCGACACACAACGAATCATAAAAACAGCAGCGCACACACAATGATGTTGAATATGAACATGCATACACACATACACACAGACACACACACACAGACACACAGACAGACAGACGACATCAGAACACATCGCACGGCACATATGTCGACTGGCGGCGGATATTGGTGAAAAGAGGAAGTGCTTCCTGCCAACACTGTGGCGCACGCCGGCGCGAGCTTTACAACGCCAGTCTCCCTCCTCCAACCGCCTGCCAAATATGCACGCGACAGTCGCGCGACCGTTGGGAAATTTTCACACACAGTTGGCGAACATGTGCGTCTAGAACGGTGGCCGCTGACACAATGAGTGCACGCATCATAAACCAGGCAAAAATGAGCGAAATTTCGAATTTCCTGCACTTGCAAGGTCGAGCAGGGCGCTTCCGTTTGCTAATTGAAAAATATCAGCTCCTAGTTGCGTGCTGAAATAAATAGGAAGAATTGGATAAATGAACGCTTTCATCGAGACAAACCTCAACAAGACTAAATTTCATTGAGCTTTCAAAATAGACTGCAAAATGGCAATACTCTGGCAGATATGACGCTGTAGAATGTGATGAAGTCAGTCAGTTGTGTATCGTGCAACACACCACACAAACACCACACTTACACCACGGTGATACAACATGCACTGTTGATATTAAACCGGATGTACAAGACCCCCCACGTCACCACAGAAGAACGACACAGGAAACCGCCAATGTGGAAACATCACATCAAATGCTTCACTACGCTTTGTCCCTGGTTCATCTCCGCTTCATTCTCTTCGTTATTTCAATTATCTCCACGACTTGTCCACATTCGGTCGCTCCTCACAAGCACCGGAAACAGGAAGTATCGTTTATCCGGCGACCACGGGGCGATTGAGGCCGGAAATGGAGCAGATGCCGATGGAGGATACTGCTGGCCACCAACTGGTGTTATTTCTCACGGGACACAGTGTGTGACAGTGACGAGTAGTGTAGTGAGAGGTGTCATCAAACATCAGTCTCGAGCGCCACAACTCACACTGACAGTTGAAACAAGAAAATACGCAGATTATTGTTCAAATATAATTTGAAATGTTATAAACATATATTTCATGCGCAAATTAGCATTAGTCCAGTGAAACACAGCGGTTGGAAATTCAGGTGGGGTTTTATGCAGCTCAAAGTTCGACAGGAAGAGTTTGTTTGATAAAAGTCTCAGTGGACAACAGGGATATATTGCGTGGCTTGTGTTGCAATGAATTAATGCATGAGCTTCTGCAAGTGTGGCGTATCACATAAATATCACTCTGAGAACCACAAAAAACGTGTACAAGCAGTGAAGTTAAGAGCAGTGAATCACCAAATCACACACACACACACACACATTATTAGCATAACACAGCGGTGTGACTCAACACAATACCCGTGTTCTCACAATATCACAATATCTTGTGTATTCTGGCAGGACCTCAATCAGCCCTACATCATCAACAAAGCATAATAAAAATGCACACTCAACTAATGTTGTCTCCCACGACCATTTGGCACGTGAAATTCAATACATTTACTGTGCCTAATTATAACTACCTGTAATACTCAAAAATGCTTGATGACTCAACCAATGAGTGAGTCAGTGAGTTAATCAATAACTCTGAATTAGGCGGTAACTATTTTGGTCAGTGAGTGAGTCAACCAGTGAGTCAGTTAGTGAGTCAGTTTGACATGACTAGATAGGCTGATCGACACACTCCTGGCAACATTGACACACCCTGTTCATGTGTGTGTGTGTGTGTGTGTGTGTGTGTGTGTGTGTGTGTGTGTGTGAATACATTTGTGTATGAGCGACAAACCCCGCATTTCGTACGCTTACGATCAATATGTATCATAGCCGATGCAAGGTCCTATAGGGCCCCTCTGAAGCCCCCATTGGGTCCCCATTATAAATACAACACCATTATAATAGAGGTCTGACAACCATTATAATATAGGTGCCTCAACACTCGGCAGATGCGGTTGTTTCGGCTCTGTCATGTATATCATAGATGGATATCATATAGGAGACATTTGTGAATGGTTGTGAGGCAAGCGGGTGTGAGTGTGCAACGATATATGCAACACACAACTGCAACTGAATGCAACATGCAAGCAACTTGGCAAGCCACCACAACGTTGCAACATTGATGAAAACATTAAAATATAATAATTACACATCTTTCTCGGTGGACACATCTGATGATTATAATAATTAAAGTAATAATACAAATAATAATCGTATTATCACCTTGAAGCACGAGAGGTCGCCTGTTATCTGATAGCAGCGCATTGACGACCAGTTGCAGAGGCTGGGAGCAGTCTGATGGAGTGGAGGCGCAGGAGGAAGAGGGCCATGATGAGTGATCGTCATAAACAATGAATTGTCGTTTCAGGCCTCGTCGACGCAGAGCCTCGCGAGCAGTCTGACCGCACGTGAGGTCGGCGAGCGAGGCGCGGCCCAGAGACAGGCGACGTCGGTTGAACCGGTCAGCGCAGTTGACATTGGAGGCAGAGTGGATGTGTTGTTGATTGAAGGCGAAGAAAGGTCGCACATCAAGCAACACACAGCTCACACAGCCGCTGCTTGCCGACAACTTGCGGGCGAGTTGTTGTGGCGAGCACACGCTGACACGATCTTGTGAGGCTGTTAGACTGGCTGCCACCACACCACCACCAGCAGAGTCCAGTGTCAGTGTGAGTGAATCTCGCTTCACCTCGACCAACTCTGCACTACACACTGCTACACACTGCTCCGTACGAGTCAACATCGCAGCAGTCACACACACACGTCCGCCCTGCACGACCGACCAACACCGACTGACTGAGCCGGCAGCGAGCTACTCTGCAAAACAGCTGACTGGCAGTGGATGAGTCAGCGCCGCGCGTGCACCAATCAGCGTCTAGCACGGCGGCAGTGGGGATGAAGAGGGGGGAGGGAGGACAGGGAGAAATATTGGCAATCAATAGCCATGTTTAGCACACATGCGCCTAGATCCTGGGGGTATATATACCCCCTACGTATATGGGGGTATATACGTATAGGGTAGAGAGAGCGCAGAATAAGACGACAAGTGCGAGCGACAGAAACGATATTGCCAAAGCAGGAGAGCGAAGAGACAAAGATAGAGCCGAGATTGCGAACAGCAGTTCAGATAGATAAAGGGAGAAGAGGAGGTGAAATACGGGGTGAATGGAGGACGATGAACTCAGACTTAGAAGTATTCAAGTACAGCTGCCGAGAGGCGGCCCATGAGGAAATTTCATATACCCCCGACAAATTGGCTGCGGGTATGAATATGCAATTGTACCCCTGCCGAGAATTATGCTGAGTTCAGTTCATTGGATATATTATCATCAAAATCAGCATAGCATAAAGTAACAATACACGAAAAAAACTAAAAATTACAAATATATGTGCAAACAATTATACTCAACGCAATATACTTTCCATTTAGGTATGTGTGTTGTTATAGGATAGACCGAATGTTCGAGGGTTCAGTTTGCTCATTAAGCATTTGCTCAAAATTCATTTCAGCTCGTCCGTAACCATTTTTCTCAAATTCTCCACTTCTTAATGAGCCAACAGTTAATTATTCACAGAACATCATTTTCAATTTTCCAATAAAACGAGTTTCCAGTAGTGGACCGAATGTCAGGAAGTCATTAGCAACGCGATTAAACGAAATCGGATTGATAAAATCACACATTTGTCCTTCTGTCTGACCTTGGCAACCCCTGCCTTCCCTACCAGTGGGGAATTGCCCGCAGGCTATGCATCACTTATCTAGGCCCATAACACCGTCTGTCTGATAATGCTAAACATACACAGGGAAGATCAACTAAAGCATCGATGATATAGCAAGAAGCAATATGAATATAGAGCCGCCTGACATACATCATGATCATGAACAAGTGTGTGTGTGTGTGTGTGTGTGTGTGTATATAAATGGACGAACAATGAGACAATAGCAGGATATATACACACACACACACACACACACACACAAACACAGAGATTCTGAGGAACTTACTATTGGCTCGCATAATCATTTCCATTTTCCAGATGATCTGTTATAGTCTCGAGGAGAGATGGAACATTACAGCCTCTGATAATAACAACAAGATTGTTTTATTTTATTATTTCATTTCCAACTGGGCATAAGCACACATGAATAAAAAACAAAATGAACCGCCGGAATAAACTGTATGATACACGATCTGATTGTCCATTCTTCGTGCAAAAGATCATATATTGACTTGGTCCCATATGATACATGGATAAATGCGGTGTAAATCACCACAAGCCGCTTGTTCTCCAATTCTCCACCAATAAGTCGCCGCCAGCCCTCTTAATGAGATAATTACTAATTACACGACAAAACATCTCGTCGCTTTCACTGCGAGCAAGCTCGCAATCTCTTGTCTCTCTTGTGATTGCATCTATCGTGCATTTGTGTTGCATTACTCACATTTGCACACACAGACCAACAACTCATTAACTGACGCTGTTAGAAGACGCACCAGAAAACAAACCACTTATCCGACTTATCGTTCACCGCGCGTACCAGAGCATGTGTGTGTGTGTGTGTGAGTGTGTATGTGTGTGAGTGTGTATGTGTGTGAGTGTGTGTGTGAGTGTGAATCACGGGGAATCAGCATGCACAGCCTCATTACAAATCAACGACACACAAACACACAAACACACATACTGATACTCACTTTGTTGTCATCGTAGTAACTTGCAAGATCATTGTTGATTGTGCATTGTATTATGTGTGTATGTGAGTGTGTGAGGTTTGTTGCGTGTGTGCGTGTGTGTATTTGCAATTCATGATTGCATTGTTACGTAATTAGCATTGTTGCACAGTCATTGCGATAGCTGGTGAGACATTCAACAAGCATGCAACACTCGCTATCTAGCATAATCAGTGGAGTATGACAGTGTGTCCGCAATTGTATGACTCATACACTTCGCCATACACAATGGTGTGGAATTACAAATACCTCGAATCACCAACCAGACAACATTGCTGTACTTCTGACCTAGAATACAATAATGTATTCTCGCTCTGCAAAACAAATGAGATGAAGTATGTCGCTGAGTCACAAACACTCCATGAAAACAGCAGCATAAAAGCAATTGACCTATATTCCACCACCGATATTCTCATTCGACAAATTTGTGAATCCATTTTCAGCTCGTATTTCGAGCTGTGCCAATATTTACTCGCTTTCTTGCAGGCCGCACTGGACATAAACAATTTCACTTGACATTTCACATCCGCATGGATTAGCCCTGAACACCGATATCCGTGTTGAGTTGTGCCACCGTTACAAGACCGTTATGTGGGAAATCGTGCACGTGTGTCTGTGTCAGATTAATTAATCACGGATTTCCGACAAATTTCACCCTTGAATTATTCCAAGGTTACGCTCGCAATAGAACGTCTAGTGTCACTTCAAGTTAAAATAATTTGTAATATTGTAATATGTAATTAAAAGTGTAGTTTGAATAATTTGTGATAAATTTGTAATAATAAACTATGGAACCACAAGCGCATGCAAGCAGCTTCTCTGATTTCTCTCTCAGAACTTCTCTGATTTCTCTCTGATTCAACCAGCCCTCTTCACTCATGTAATTCAACAATGAATCAGAACGAAACACGCGCGCGCCAGCAGTTCACAAAAGACTGGCAAACTAGGTCTCAACATTGCACACACACACACACAGATGCAACACGGTCACAGAACAAATTCCATCTCAGACAACACACACACACACACACACAGCAGATTCAGCAAATATTTCAACATGATACCACAGCATATATTTCTTATCCAATCATCACACTGGGAAAAAATAAAAATGTACCTTTCATACGTACCCGCTTAAAGGTAATCTCAGCATAGGCGCAAATATAATATATATAAAAGTAAACGGAAGACAAAGCCCGTGTTAATCCCAAAACAACAAACAATACAATTGCACGATGAAAAATGTGTGAAATTATAAAAATGAATGGGCTCATAGGTCACTCATAGGTCGTCACATAAAGCCAGCTCCAAGACAGACAAACACCAATGCCACGCAATATTCCGCACTAGCGAGTTGACTTCATTTCTTCAACATCACCAAGCCGATCTCCCGGGACTCGGGTCGTGGACAACAGAGCTTGGCAGACATCACGTCCAGGATCGGAGTGATCAACGCACACGTGGTCGAGCAGCAGAACTCGGTGTTCCGGCCACCAGTATCTACATCCAGGAACCAGGCAGCAGCACAAGCCGGCCGCTCTCTCCTCCTCCCCGCCTCTGTCCACTGGCACGTGTACCACGTACAGTCTGCTACAGTCGGAGGAGAGTGAGCTGTGACTGAGCCACTCGAGCAGCGAGCAAAACAATGACTCCCCCATGCTTGCTGCCCCTCCCTCCTCTTCCGCGACCTCCTGCCGCCCCCCACCACCGCCCGCCTCGCACACAAACACCACCACACTGAGCGGCTGACTGCTAGAGAACAGCGAGAGTGGAGGAGCAGAGATCAGCTGGTTCCGCACTCCCGCACTCTGCACGTCAACACACCTCACTCCTGCCGCACGCAGCCACATGGCCACTTCATTCACGGCAGTCGACACGTCGCAATGCCGGCCTGAATGCACCAGTAACACGATCGAGTCACGTGATCGCTGACGGCTCACTGGCTCAACTCGCGCCTCATCCTGCTGCCAGGTCACGTGACGGCGGCGATGACGCGCCAGCAGCACGAGCAAGCACGCGACAGCTCCCACCAGCAGCAGGAGGAAGCCAGTGGCGAGCAGCGGCCAGCCAACACCCTGTTCTGCTGCGACCATCACGCGAGAAAGTCGCGCCAGTGATGAAGACACAGCGCTGATGTTGAAATGATGCCAGTGATCGGGACAGGGCAGGCGGTGCGAGCACAACTGGTGCAGGTCGTGCAAGAACACCTGCCAGCACGTGACACAATCACCTCACTGCTCAACTAAACAGACAGCTGAATGAAGGCAACAAGAAACGCCCGCAAGCAGGTAACTCACGTGACGATAGTGGTAATATGCAGGCTCATAATGCGAAACATAGCAACAAGAGAAACAGAGAAAAACAAGAGTTCTCAATTGAAACTTGAATCAGGTGTATCAGGATTGAAATTCTCACGTGATTAGAGTTGTCAGTTTTTGCGAAAAATAATTGAGAACGTGCAAATGTGTCAGTGGTAACCCTGAGGCTGTAAAGTCCTGGAGTGAGGTGATAATCAGGCGGCTCATAGACCAGGCGGAGATGCCGGGCGAGTGGCGAGTTTTCAGGCAGATGAGACTGGACAGTCAGCGAGGTGACCCGCACGCCCAGTGCTTCCAGATAACGTCTGCCTTGCTGGTTGTGACGCCAGCGAAACAAGGACACACTGAGGTGACCTCGACTGCACTCGCTCACAATACCCGCCTCTGTGTCGCACAGCACGCCCAGGTCGACGAGCAGCGAAGCAAGGCTGGCCTGTGGCTCATCCGAGGAGACGACGCTCGACGGCGAGATCGACGTGGAAACTGGCACTGTCCAGTCATCCACTGACACCCCTGCCACGTGCCAAATGTGCCTGACCATGCGTGTCTGCGTACTGTTGGAGCTGACACGGCAGTAGGTAACTGCCTGGTAGCAAGCGTCCAGCATGGTGATCAGGGAAAATGGACGCCCGTCGCTCGGCAACGCAATGCCTGATGATTGTCGGTGAGTCATGCACACACCAAGCTCGCCCCTCGCCCCCGTGACGCTGGTGGCTGGCGGCGTGAGATTCACGCGCACTTGCTCGCAGTTGCACGTGCGTCGCATCAGCGCGTTCAAGTAGACGTACACGGACACGTCGGTGCAGCGGTGCCACGCGAGAACAGTCACGTTCAGCTGAGACACAGGTCGCAGCATGCGGTCAGTGAACGCCTCGCGCGCAAACAGCAGCGAGGCGGGACTGTCGTGACTGGCAACCCTCGCCGCCGGCATCAATGTCAATGCTGCCAGTGATAATACGCAGCCAAGATAACCTGGCTTGCGGCAACCTGAGCATACCTCGAGCATGCCGCTGAAACATAATCGCGCAACACAAAATCACTACCAGCCATGTTATCCGGTCATGTATGTCTACTGAATAACGGTGGTCATCTTGATCGCCTTCCAACACATCAATCAATCAATCAATCAATCAACGATGTATTTGTTATAGCGCCCGTGGTCACAAGCGCGAAAATGACAAAAACAAGACTACTACATACACAAGTACAAAGTGAGAATCAGAAAGAGAATATTCACATAGAGTAGAATAAGAAACCCATAGCAAACAAACTTACTTAAACAAGAGAAAAATTAATAAAAGAGTGGATATGCACAAGCGACTTCACATGACAAAATCAATAGAAAATAAGAACAATATAAGCATGAGTACAACAATACAATGGAACAACAATAGACACAAAACAGCACCACAGACATGTAGAGTCAGACCGAGGCATAAGGAGTGAGAGAGTGGGAAACAGTGTCAAAAGAAATTGAGAATAGATATTTGCGGAGGGAAGAAGAAAATTGGCGAAAAGAAGGGGATGAAGTAATAGAGACAGGAAGTGAGTTGTATAGTCGAGGAGCATAGAACGAGAAAGATTTAGCTGACCAAGGAGATTCATTCAAGGCGCGAGGACAGAACAAAGGAAGTGGAATACGGGACGATTGATTGATGGAAGGATCAAGAAGATCAGTTAAGTAAGCTGGAGATTTATAGACACGTAGTAGTTTGTATACAAGACAGCATAGGCGAAAGTGGATACGTGGAATGATGGGGAGCCAGTGAAATTGGAACAGGAAGGAGGAAGTGTGGCGACAGCGAGTGGGGTGGAGTACGAAACGACAGGATTGATTGATGATGCGCTGAAGGGTTTTCAAAGAAGACCGAGGTAAGTTGAGGTGGAGTGAGCTGCAGTAGTCAAGACGGGAAAAAATAAGAGAGTGAACAAATTTGATAGCCGAAGGTTGGTCCAAACAAGAGCGGATAGGGTAAAGAGAACGCAGAATAAGGTAGCAGGTTCGAGCAGTGGAAATGACGTTATTGGTAAAAGAAAGATTGGAATCAAAAATAGTGCCGAGGTTACGTACAGTAGTGGAGAGAGGCAGAGGAAGTAAAGGAGGAGTGATACGAGGAGGGTGAAGAATTAAGAACTCAGATTTAGAAGTATTGAGAAGGAGGCGTCGAGATGAGGTCCATAAGGTAATATCACGTAGGATATTGGAAAGAAGAGAAGGATGAGAGAAAGGACAGGGGATACATAGTTGGATGTCGTCGGCATAGATATGGTAAGCAACACTGTGGCTCCGTAGAACTGGACAGAGAGAGGACATATAGAGGTTAAAAAGTAAAGGACCTAAGATGGAGCCCTGAGGAACTCCAGACAATAGAGAAGCAGAACTAGAAGTTGAGGAATTGAAATTTATGGCAAAGGTCCGGTTGGATAAGTAAGAGCAGAGAAGTGATAGGGCAGATGAAGATAAGCCAATGTGGGAAAGATCATGAGTAAGAATAGTGTGGTCAACTAGGTCAAATGCAGAAGACAAATCAAGGAGTACAAGAAGAACAGACTGTTTAAAAGAGAAATGCGATAAGATGTTTTGAGAGAGGGATATGAGGACAGTTTCAGTTGAGTGAAAAGGACGGAAACCAGATTGGAAAGGATCAAGTGCACGACAAATAAAAGGAGATAGTTGAGAAAAGATGGCAGATTCCAGAAGCTTGGAAGAGAAACTCAAGAGTGATATAGGGCGGTAGCTTTTACAATCAGAGGGATCAAGAGAGGTTTTTTTTAGGACAGGATAGATAATGGCATGCTTGTCAGAGAGAAATTTACCGTGGAGAAATGAAGAATTAATTAGATGAAGAAAATACGGGACCAGTGACATAATAGAAGAGGAAATGGCAAGGAAATTTATTGGATCGGCCGGTGAGAAAGAGATTTTTAACTTGGAGATTAGAAAAAGAACACCAGGGAGGTCAATCTGAGAAAAAGAGGGGAAATCATCAACAGAGGAAGTATGAGTCAGAAGAATATTGGAGTGGTTAATTTTAGCTTGTGCAGATATAACCTTATCAGTAAAGTAGGATGATAAATCGGAGGCTGATAGTGAAGAAACAGGATGAGAACGGTTGCCAGTAAGTTTGTTGAGAGTCACCCAGAGGGCCTTCGGAGAACGGGAAAGGGAGGAAAGACGAGAAGTGTAAAAAGATCGCTTAGCTGAAGAAAGAGCAGTAATGTACAGAGAGCGAGAAGTGGAAAACGTCAACAAATCAGTGGACAGGAGAGAGCGTTTCCAGGTTCGTTCTAAGGAGCGTAGATTTTTTTTAGCTCGAGAAGATGAGAGTTTATCCACGGAGGAACTGACCTGTGTTTATGAGGACGAGCAACTAAAGGAAAAATATTATCATTGATGGAACATAGAACCGAAGACAGAAAAGTATGAATTTCATCAGGGCTGAGAGAGTAAAGAATGTGAAGAGGAAAGAGTGAACTGAGTAAACCATGGAAGTGAATTGGATCGAATTTTTTATAGTCACGGTAGAAAGAATTAGATAGAGAATTAGATGGGGCAAGGGTCCGAGAGTGATCAGGAAATGAAAGTGGAAGGGAACTCAGTAAAAGGCTATGATCCGAGAGTGAGGGGTCAGGAGGGAGAACAAGTACATCAGATGGAGGACAGTCGGAGGATAGAATAGGAATAGGGAAAATAATAAGGTCAAGGGTGTGTCCAGATATATGAGTAGGTGAGGAAACCGGAGAAAGAAGGGCATGAGAGTTGATAAGAGAAATAAAATTGGTGGCAAGATGTGGTAAGTCGACCCAGTAGTTGAAGTCGCCTACAATTATAAATCTACTAGAAAAGGAAGAGACAATTAAGTCAAGGAGTGCTGAAAATTCAGAGAAAAAGGAAGACGAGGTACCCGGATGATTATGACGATAGACGATCAACAAGCAGAATTCACGAAAAGAGGGAAGAGAAAGAGATAGAGCAAGATATTCAAAAGAGGAATATGGAGGGAAGGAAGAAATAACAGAAATAGGAAGGGATTTATGAAACAAGCAACCCACTCCACCGCCAGAAGATTTAGAGTTAGTTCTAGCCTTATGGGAGAACGAATAATCAGGAAGGATGTTGGAGGCAAAAGAAGGAACGTCGGACTCGAGGAGCCATGTCTCGACTATGCAAAGGATGGAGAGAGAGTAGTGGGAGCAAATATGTGAAATATGAGAAGTCTTGTTGCGACAGGAACGAATATTAATGAAGCCAATGGGGATATGAGGGAGGACCGGTGGTAGTCATGTGCAGGAATTAGGACTAGACGTAGCAGTGCGCTGCTGAAGAGAGCCACGAACGGCAAGAAAAGATGGACAAGATGAGCAGAACGAAGAGTGAGAATGAGGACGGCCCGTGGACGCACAGTTATGACACTTTTCAGGTGCCAATCGGTCACAGACATTTGACCGGTGAGGGCCAGCACAGTGACCGCACACGACTTCGCGCGAACAGTGGTCATCCCTGTGTCCAAGGCCAGCGCATCTGCCACAGTGGACCACCCAAAATCTGTCATAAACCGGGCAGGAGCATAGGTCGATAAATAACCGGTCACCAGTTCTCCTCAACAGAGCTCGTACATCAGGTGAAACAGCAAGAACGGCGTGAATGGCATTGTTTTTGGGCCGAGTGTAAAAAAGAAGGCGAAGTTCAGTCTCAGGAACAGAAGAGAGAATAGAGTTTTTTTGACGGAGCAGTGTGGTAAAACGATCAGCCGATATGTCGTGTGGGATATTCGCCATGGTGATTTTGGGCCCAATGGGCGCCGCAGTTGGTAAGACGACGTCGACATCCGGCAGGGACGAGCGCACGCGGTCAGCCACATGCTCGGCAGCTGCAGTTGAATGACAGCGCAGTACAAAGCTTCCATTAGCCGCAGGACGACAAGAGGACACAGGGACATCCTACATCATCAGTGATCGAACAAAACCACGCCATTTATTTAATTAACGCAGGATTTCTTAACCTGTTGATGGTTTCATACCCCCAGCGGATTTTCGAATATGGTCCCATACCTCTTTACTTGACTGTTCAAATAATTATCACCAATCCCATCATTTGTCAGTATGTTTTCCATATCTACGAGTATTTCAATCGCTTGAATTTACTGAACTAGATACACATTACTAGGAATAACATAATCATTGATAATTTTAATATTTATAAACCGTTGATAATTTATAACAGCACCCAGAAATATATTCTCATACAGTTCAGTATGAGACATACAGTTCAGTATACCCCCGTCTTTTGTTTCCATACCCCCGGTTAAGGACCCCTGGATGTGGTTTTTCAGGTAATGGATTTATTTAATTAATTGATGAAGAATCTAAGCCAGACAATAACTCAATAACCCACCTACAAGCATTACCTATACTTAGGAGTCAAGCATGTCGCTGGAAAAATAAACATGCCGCTTTCGTCACTTTCGAATATAGTATGAATATCGAAATTTTACAACATTCTTGATTTTTTCTTGTTGATAAAGCAAAACATTTGCGAGCAAATATTTTCGGAATGTGCACTAAGTAATACGATTTTCGACTGATTGTTACAAATTGATCAAAAATACCTACTGGAGGTCAAACCGCAAATATCAATCATTAGTGAGAGTTTAGGTTCTAAGAAAAATAATATAACCACGAGAATATGAAGATTTGAAATGAAAATCGATAATTTCTCATCAAAATCCTTGTATCGCAATTTTTTAATAGAGTAAGTAATTCGCTTGTTTTGGAAGCACTGTCCTAATGAGTGACGAAAACGTAGAGCTGCAAACGACGCTTTTCGCGGTAACTCTGGTTTCGTCATCAGGCATTACTGTGATTTTTGAACGTTGTTTTTGTTTTCTCATTAAGCTTTGTTATTTCATCTCAGTGTAAAGGCCTAGATTGAGTTCATTATTGTTTTTGTATTTCTTCGTTTTTTGAACGATGGTTTCGTCACAGTAGGCCGCTGCGTAAAGGTAGAATTCTTGCATTACTTGTTTTCCAATATGTGGCTTTTCTGCTCAAATTAGTGTAAACGATGGGGGTAATGATGTTTAAAAATAATTATGGTATTATAGTATGTGATTTTTTTCTGTAAAAAGGTGATTCTATAAAAATTCTGTAATTATTTGGTTATTCTTGAATTTGTTGTCATTTCGTTGACCTAACAATATTACCTTATGTGTACACTATGAAAAGCTGGTTGACCTGCGTATGTGTGCTTGTATGTTTGCAGCGGTAGTTTTCTGCGTGTGATCGGCACAGTTTGGTGTTATTTGCGTTGGCCTCATCGTTGTCTTGCAGTATGGGAGAGGTGAGTGGAGAACGGGAGCCTTGTTTCGTGTGCAAACACCCGCTGCTCGACCCGTCCGACATCTTCAAGACTCGCACGGCCTTCTCCAAGACGCTGATCTCGTGCAAGTTGTCGCGGCTCGTGCAGACCATGTTTCGTCCGGAGCCTGGCCAGCAGCACTCCGGCCTGGCGTGCGAACAGCCGCACGAGGTGTGTGCCTCCTGCGTCGAGCTGATCAACCAGGTGGACGAGTGCGAGATCAAGCTGATGGCGCTTGAGAACGAGGTGAAGCTCAAGTACAAGATGCCTTTTCCAATCGAGGTGCACAGTCGGCAGGAGGACTACATGATGCCTCTTGCCGAGTCCCAGCCAGCGCCGAACAAGCAGGAGCAAGCGGTCGAGGAGGCGGTCAGTGGTGGCGAGGAGGCAGGTCCATTCAACGTGATCAGCATTGACGGCAGCGGCAGTGTGAGGGCGGCCGACGGCTCGACTATCGTGTTACAAGCGCAGCAGGTGGATGCCCGGCAGTTGCAGGTGGTGTATCGTGACGGCGGCGAGGCGACACAGCAGCAGCAGGATGATGCGGCCGCACTGCACTACCTCAGTCAACTGGAGAGCGGCGCCGCCGACGCTCGGCATGTCATTCAGCTGTCTGCCGACGACCCGCTGGCCGGCATCGTCGACGTGGTCACGCAGGACGAGGCCGACGAGGAAGACAGACTCATTATGACTGCCGACAATGCGCTGGCAGCGTCGGGTGGCGTGAGAGCCAGAGGCAAGACAGGTGGTGGCAGTGGAGGCGGCATGTCTCGCATCTTCTTCTGCAGTGACTGTGATGAGGCGTTTGTGTCGCTGCCTCACTTGCGACGTCATCGACTGCTGCACGGCGAGGGTCGCGCCTTTCCCTGTCGCTTCTGCAGTCGCACATTCGCCACCAACATCGCTCTGCATCACCACTGGAACACGGCGCATCCGGCCGAGCTGAAGCCGTGTCCCTACTGCAACAAGCGCTTCATCAACCGCTCCAACCTCAACCAGCACATCAGCACGCACCGCGAGCCCACCTACAAGTGCGAGTTCTGCAGTCGGCAGTTCCGCACCAAGGGCGACATGCGCAAACATCACGTGTTTCGCCACAGCACGGCCAAGGACTACCAGTGTTCCGAGTGTGACATGTCATTCAAGGTCAACTGGCTCCTCACGAGACACAGACTGCGCGTGCACGGTCACTGACCCGCTCCACCGCCCGTCTGTCTGTCTGTCTGTCTGTCTGCGTGTCCGTGTGTGCTGGAATGAGTTGGAAGTTTTAATTTAATGTTTATACACATATATGGTATTTTGTTTGTATTTGTGAGGAACCGCTTCCATTTTTCCCTGCCGGTGTTTACAGTGTGTGTGTGTGTGTGTGTGTGTGTGTGTGTGTGTGTGTGTGTGTGTGTGTGTGCATGTTTGAGTGAGTATGCGCGTGCCTGCGTCATGGAGAACGTTTATTTTCATCAGCCGTTTGCACGGGTTCATTTGTAATATATCATACCTCGAACTTATTCTTGATGTGAACGCCGAACACGAGGTTTTCTAGGAATTTCGCAGAGTATGCGCCTGTGTGTGTGTGTTTGTGTGCTTGTGACTGGTTCATCCGGTGTGCTATACATGTGCTTGCATTATAAATGTTTGAAGCGTTGCGTGTGTGCGGGCTTTTGTGGTGTTACTACGCGAATGATAACATCTCATGGAATCTGTGGGCACTATAGTTACACACGAAAAACATAACACAGAAAGATACACACACGAAAATGCAGACACGTCCAGTTACACCGGGCACACACACACAGTCACACCAAATAATGTGTCCAGCTCATCAGAGCGATACTATAGACATACGCACATACATACAAACAATGCATAACATGACATGATGCTCCACTCTTTACATTTGCATCGTTTCTTTGCGCTTTTGTTTATAAAATTCACAAATAGTATTATAAAACATATGCATAAAATAACAAGGAGTAAAAATCTAAGACAATTTTGATTGATTTAAAACCTGCAAAAAGACTTGATGGTTATGGTTTGAAAAGCGTTGCCATGGCAACGAGACACCGGTGTTTCATCAATCACTCATCACAAAGGTGAAACATATTATGTTATGGACCGTGTAACGTTACAGGTGGGCCGTATATATTTGAATAAATGAAATGGGTTATTGTTGTAAATTAGTATTATTATTCAAAGTGCTGATTTGGACGGACACTTCGACCGATTTCGGACATTTGTTGTAATTATTTATCAGGTTTTGAAAGATATGTGAACTTGTAGTATGGGAGCTGCTTGGAATGGACTGTTTTGTTTTGAGATATAATATGTGAGTAGTTCCGAGCACTTGAACCTCAGTTATAGCGCTATATCACTATATTTTCGCTTATAATTAACTCGAATGATACTTGTCTAAACAATGTGATACAATGTGATTGTGCTTATACAGTGTAACGCGGATTTAATAGAACCCCGGATATAAGAGAGTATTTATTTGTGTCCGTCTTCTATACTTTACGTGTAATTCCGCCCGGATATATATGAGAGACTTTTTCTCCACTCCCGACAACTCTCATATCCGGGATACATTGTACATGAGTATGCGTGTGCATGTATGTGTGTGTGCATTTGTGTGTGTACGTTTATACATGTGTGAGTGCGTTGTCGCGCATATATACAAGTGAGTGTGTGTTGGGACGTTAGGACGACGCGTTGCGGCGGCATTTTCGCGCGTGGCGCCGCGCCGCCTGCAAAATGGCCGTCACCAATGAGACGATGCTGCTCAAGAGATCGATGACGTCATCGAGCGTAGATCGCCGCAGCAGCGGTGATTCTGGACTGGAGCGTGACGTCACAGACGAGGATATTGTGGCTTTTATAAGCCGTCTGCGTCAGCGAGTCGGATTGGACAACAACAAACAACAACACTGTCCGGCCGAGCGTGCCATAATCCGGCCTCGTCGGCGCCGTTCTCCGTCTCATCGCGCGGACTGTCCCAGTGTCTCGTTCCCTCTGCGAGTGACAGCATCAGAGTGTGACGTGTCTGGCGCGATGAGAGACGAGGAGGCAGGCGGGCTGAGTGATACTCCTCATCTTCGTCACTTCCTCCACACCAGACAGTCTCGCCGCAGAGTCAGACCCGCCCACACTGTCACAGACAACAGTGAGCCACTGTTACAACAGCTACACGCGCGTCATCAGCTGAGGAAACAACAGCAGGCCGAAAGACAGGCCAGGTTCACGCAACAACGTCAACAACAACAACAACAACAACTGCAGCAGCAACAACAACAACAGCACAACATAGAGCTGAGTGTGAGTGTCGTGTCGCCGTGCTGCCACATCCAGTCCCGTGTCAATTTGACAGACAAACGTTTTCACCACTTGCTACTGTATTTATTCTGTGTCTGTGTGTGTGTGTGTTGTCGCAGTTGCGAGAGCAGGTTCGTGCATTGCGCGTGCGTCGCATCAATGCAGAGCATGTGCGCCGGGCCCGCTCACAAGCCACCTCTGTCCTCAGCAAGCAGCACACACAGGCCGACGCCATGTATCGGCGCTGTCTGCTGAGGAGAACATTGACGGCTCTCAAGCGCCACTGTCAGGTACACAACTTACTGACTACTTATCAGTGATAATTACTGATAACTGCTGCCATATCCGGCAACTACGTGTGTGTGTGTGACTCCGTCATTGGACTCCGTGGTGAAGTGTTAGCACACCCGCCTCACAGCACACCCGCCGTCCGTGGTTCAAAACCCTGCGGAGGAGAATTTCATTGGGCGAATTCTATAATCCAACAGTCCCTGTCCACCCAGCAGTAAATGATGGTACCAGATATCAGTCATGTGTGGTGTCATGCATTCTGGGGAGGTGGCCCTCTCTAATACGTCTTCCGTCCTTGTGGCGCCATAGCGTGGAGAGGGTCGGTTCTGCGGTGAAAGCGAGCTACACGGGACACACCTGTGTGTGTTCATAAGCTTCGACCTATTCCCGTGTATCACCTGTTACTTAGGCATTTAAGCTTTAACTTTTCAGATACAGTAAGTGTGTCATATATGTGTGTGTACCAGCTTGCTCGTGAGAACGACGAGAAGGCGTTGCTGCTGTGTCGGAGACAGAGGTTGCGCTCGTGCCTGCTTGTCTGGCACGGTCACACAGAGAGGCGCGTGCATGATACGGCCGTGGCTGCGTCTCAATTGTATGCACGACGAATGTGTCAGCGCGTCATGTATCACTGGACCCAGGTACTACAGGACACTACACCTATTTGTACTCAGCTGTTTGTTTAGCACAGGAGATGAGCTGTGCTCGTACTGTCCTGTCTCCAACCCACCCTCTAGTAACCTATCTTCCCTGAAATTCCCAGTATTTCACACTATCCAGTCTTTCTTCAAATGTTCCTACGCTATTAACTACTACAATATCCTCCCCTAACTGGTTCCAGACATCAACACACCTGCATATGGCAAACTATATTTCTTAACATCTCTCAAACATCTAGTGCTTTTCAGTTTTTCTCCATGACCCCTCTTGCCTGAATTATCCCAAACTATACAATTATCCCTATCTAACTTTTACATATTCATTCTATGTCTAACAAACATTAGTCAAGTCGCCCCTTAGCCTATCTTGTTCTAAACATGGCTAAAAAGCGCTCTTAGTCTTTCCTCATGTGTGTGTGTGTGTTAGTACATGTGTCAGCAGCGAGTCAAGTGGCAGGTGGCCATCGACCTGCACGCCTTGCACGTGATCAACCACGTGTTTGTCACGTGGCGCTGGCACGTGGTCGAGCAGCTGGTGCGACGTAGCAGACAGTTGGTGGCTGCTCGTGACATTATGAACAGGTGCGAACTCACTGCTGCTCATTGCTCATATCAGGTCCACATGACGTCTGCTTTCCCAGCAACTACTGCCATGTACCATGTCGCCCTTCTAGCCATACAGAGACCGACACACACACACACACAGGGCTGATGTGGGTTATGATGGGATAATGTAGTGTAGTCGCGTAATGTGAGTTGCAATGGGTAATGTTAAGTGTAATGGGGTAATATGGAATGGAATGGGATAATATGGAGTGTCGTGGGGTAGTGTAATGTGGTTATGTGGGCTGTTATAGGTAATGTAGAGTATAATGGAGTGATATGGGTTGACATGGGGTAATAGGGTAATGTAGAGTGTAGTGCGATAATGTGGACTGTAGTTGGGTAATGTGGAGTATCATGAGGTAACATAGTGCAGTTGGGGTAATGCGGGTGTGTGCGTGGTTGAGGCAGGCTCGTGTGTCGACACGTACTGAGTCGTTGGCGTCAGCTGCCTCATGTGATGGCTTCACTGCGGCTCGTCGAGTCTCGCAGGAACCGACTGAGAAGAATTGTGCGTGATATCATCCCCGACTTCGTGCCCCCTTCATCCCCCCACTGACCCACAAGTACCATCACCAACACACGTAGATAACGTAGTGTAATGTTGCCTCATCACACAGTCAGGTGAATGACTCAGTGATCTCATTCACCAGTGTCTCGTACACAACATCGTCCTTCATGTTTGCTCATTCACGCGTGTTTGTGATTGTAAACAAAGTGGAGTGGCAGAAACACAAGCCAGCCAGTCAGATGTCATTTATATTGAGAGTTTATTGAGCGCCGCGTCATCAAACCACCAAACATATGCCGGAATATTCAGCGACAACTGCGATATCATGATCACACGCGCACGGCATCATTTTGCACGATATATTGACAGTTGGCGTGGTGCCAACTCACCCGCCGCGGGCACAATCACCTCACACACCAATTATGTCGCTGGTAGCACGTGCAAACCGCCACCAGGCCCCCGCGTGATAAATAAATATTAGCATTAGCGAGGGGTCCAGTGAGGCACATATCAGTTGAATCCATGCAGCATAACCCGGTGACAAAGCCTCGGATACACTGAATTACGCGACACACTATCGTTAATACACGATAACCACTGTGTGAAAAATTGCACACACACACAAACACCGCCGATATTGTAGCCACTAGCTTAATCAAGCATATCCCAGATAAATGTCAGTACGAACAGTCAGGATCGGACGAACAAAACGTGTTACGCGCGTGTTATAAAATACAGAACGAAGAACACACACGTATAATAAAATATGCACGCAAAAACAGAAACAAACGGCCGGTGACGTGTGATGATGATGTTAGCGGCAAGTGAAGCTGTGAGTAATGCGCCTGCTACAGCCATACTACAGTCTGCTGCAGCCGTCACAACGAGCCCCGCCGCGTCGCGATTGTCTCACGTTGCGAGATAACTGACGCAGTGCATGGTCGCCATACTGAATGCCCGATCCCATACGTTCCGGGTCCAGCTCGCCTGACACCAAACACACACACACACAATGTCGGCTATCATCGAGCGTGTGTGTGTGTATGTGTCAGCGTGTGTGTGTGTGTCAGTCTGTGTCAGTGTGTGTGTGTGTGTGTCAGCGTGTGTGTGTGTGTGTCAGCGTGTGTGTGTGTGTCAGTGTGTGTGTGTGTGTCAGCGTGTGTGTGTGTGTGTCAGCGTGTGTGTGTGTGTGTGTCAGTGTGTGTGTGTGTCAGCGTGTGTGTGTGTGTGTGTCAGTGTGTGTGTATGTGTGTGTGTGTCAGTGTATGTGTGTGTGTGTCAGTGTATGTGTGTGTGTGTCAGTGTATGTGTGTGTGTGTCACAAGTTAATTTTGAGCCACCAAAACAAGCATGTGCAATGAAATATGAAGTGTCGAGTGCCAGAAGCAAATGCTGTCACTGTTGTTGTATGATGAATTTGTCTCAATTTGAATTATAATCTACCGCTCTTCTGACAGATGTGGTCTGCTTTGAAACGTATCACAATGAAACCACACAGGAGTGACGTGAGACAACGTTTGCTTGCACAGCGTATTGTGTGCCGATGAATGCACACACACAGTATCAAGTGGCGGTCATTGTGCACGCGATGGTGACTTGTAGAGTTTGTTAGTTGAGTAGTATAATGCAATTTAGCAGCACAATGCGCCATATCACTGGACACATACCCGCTTCAACCTTAGCCAGAATGGTCTTGGCGCACTTG
Organism: Sacculina carcini; assembly: GCA_916048095.2. Classification (NCBI taxonomy): domain Eukaryota; kingdom Metazoa; phylum Arthropoda; class Thecostraca; family Sacculinidae; genus Sacculina; species Sacculina carcini. The sequence continues at coordinate 370,432 of OU696571.1, read as the reverse complement.
AGAAACGCCTCGTCCACATTATCACCAGTGAGAGCGCTGGTCTCCAGAAACATGAGGCAGTTCTCCTGCGCGAACCTGCTCGCCTCCAAGAATGTCACCTCTCTCTCGGCGTCCAAATCGCTCTTGTTGCCAACCTACACACACACGCACACACATATAATTACGGAAACAGCTGTCTTGCAGCTGGTGCACGTGTGAACATCGAGATCATTTGAGACTGACCATGAGCACGACAATATTGGGCGATGCGAGGTTGCGTGCGTCAGTGAGCCAGTTGGCCAGCGTGTTGAAGCTGTCACGACAGGAAATATCGTAGACGAGCAGAGCGCCCGCCGCGCCCCGGTAATAACTGCGCGTCACCGACCTGTTTTGTGAAAAATATGCTACTGAAAGAGCGCAGTTTACTGTTGAGCGCCATTAATTAATTTATATTAATTATCTATTTTCTATTTATTTATATTTAATGTTTTTTTATTCTCTATTTGTTATTAATTACATTTATTTATTGTAATTTATTTGGGAACGTGGGCGGAGTGACATTATGCAGTATTATCGGATGAATTGCTTATTTTTATTTATTTATTATTTTCTTTTCAAACTCTCTTTCTATAATTCTTATCGAACTCTGTTTCTCTCTGAATCTTTTGGGTGCTTCCGGTACATGAGACCACCGCAGGGTGGTAATAGTGCACTTGCACTCTTCCCCCATGCTACAGGATTTGCCTGTAATTAATAATAAGGATAACTGGCGCTCGTATAAGAAAACAAGCATATTGAACGCCGTCAGCCATCGTAACTGGTGAGGAATGATGAGTGAATGATCACCTGAAACGCTCCTGTCCAGCCGTGTCCCAAATCTGCAACTTGACGTTTTTCTCACCGACCGAGACGACGCGCGAGCCAAACTCAACACCGATCGTGTGCCCGCTATCCTGCTTGACTACACACACACACACACACACACATACCAGTTTGCAATGCACTAAACCAAATAGGTATTCCTGTGGAACTCGAGAACACTTCGCTGTTTTGCATATGCACGTAGAATAATTTTAGCATTTGAAAAGCACCACCGCCAGTTCAGATTCTCAGACGTTGGCAATAAAGATTATACATGAGGTTACCTAAGGTTATGAATATCTGGGAAATTTGTTCATTGAAAATCACTCACACAAGCATAACCACAATCCAGTAATTAGATGATATCGCACAAAGCTGCATTGTAACATTCCGTGAAAAAAACATTCAATTTGACCCCCCACTAACATATCAGTGAAGCACGCAAAACTCAAATCAGAAGCCACTCACATTTTTTCTCTATAAATTGATGCAGAATGCACGACTTTCCAGTACCAGCACTGCCGATAACCAGAAACTTGAACAGGAAATCTGCAACAACGCATGCAACCATCAGAATGTGGTCTAAAACTACGAACACAAGCAATATACGATATGCATGTGACTCAATAAGCATTGAAAACCTGGACTGCACATTACTGGCCAGCTGTGGCTGACTGATACAACCTCAAACAATATTAGTCCACATAATTGTTGTTATTGGTGTTTTAAGCGCACACCAGCCAGTTCGGACTATATGGCGAGCCCCACTGTGCGCCCATCTACAGTGGCGATTCCCGGTAGACTCATGTGGAGGTGTTAATGAACGAACCCGGGCCAGGATTCGAACCGCGAACCTCTGACAGTTCAGCGCCTGACCACTGTCCAACTTTAACTAGTCCAAATAAAATACACAATAACTTCCAATTTGCCCGAGATGTGGCGTAATCGAATCAGTAATGCAAATATGTTATACCAGACTCCACACTTAATGAGGAACTTGAGAACCGTTTCAAATTATTAGTTCTGGTCACCAATGCAATCAGCGTTCATTACGAATACAAAAAAATAACATCAAAACAATGTCAATCGATGACACCAAAAACAACACTCACCATAACTTTCCGTCATCTTCAATCAAGAAAAAGCAGCATTTACCAAATAATTTATTAGTATTTCTGCATCACAATGAATAAAAATAAAGGCATTCAAGCTACACCTACAACCGATGATTGCTAGTTATTATAACCAATGAACCACGACAACCCCATAACGCCCAAAACAAACACAACATACACACAGCCCCTGAAACAAAACTGCGCAGCGAAATGAACTTGATGCACCACGCTTGCATAATAATTTAAAACAACAAATTTAACTAGCATGGTATAAGCATTAAAATATCGAAACACATCAATAAGTGAAATTTTTCATAACATGGGTGCATTGAATTTCAAATAGAAACTTCAATTGTATCTTCAAATAGATCACATCGTGTGGAACCGTCGACAACAACCTAACCTGACCTCACCTGACCTGACCTGACCTAATCTAGCCTAACCTAGCATAGCCTAGCCTAACCAATCTAAGTAATATAAGTAATACAGGATCCAGCAAGCGGGACCAGTGCAGACAATGTACATTCTACAGACCTGAATTAAAGGTATCTAAATAACTGTGCCTCAATTCGGGCCGTTGGCCTAGGTATGAGAAAATGAACTTCCAACACTTCCAATGAACACTTTTTGAAAGTCCCAAACATCAGCCGTAAAAAGTGCGTGGCATAAACAATAATGTATTCACACAATACAAAATAAAATATAACAAATTTACGCATTTGAATACAGCACTGGAAAGGCTAATGTTCGCGTGAATTTATGCGGGGGCAAAGCCTCACGGCCCCGGCTGGCACACCGCAGGTCCGGCCGCACGGGTTTTGCAGTCACGGCCAGCACAGAAACTGCACGGCTGCGCGCACACGAAACCCGCCTTGCGACAATTGGGCCATCACTTTAAGAAACGAACCCAACCGTCTCATCTCGCCAGGGAATCGAACCCTGGACCTCTCGTGCACAGGGCGTGCGTCTTAGCCACTCGGCTACGAGGCGGATTCACACAATAATCGAGCGAATAGTTGGAAATGATACTATAACTCTAGACACGTTAGAGTTATGGGCTTCAAACTCAACCATTCAATCAGCTTCAGACACGTATTACAACACGTGTACAATAGTATTCAATTTACTTTCATGGGTGATCTGCACATACATTTTAACAAAAATGTGCATTGTCGTCTGTAAAAATGTATTTCTGTGTTTTTTCCTAAATTCATACTGCAAACCTACCGTACACTTCATAAATATAATTTTGATTAAGTAACGTGTACTTTCAAAATAGTTCAAATACGATCTTTTTGCGACAGTCGGACGTGTTCTTGAGGAGTTTGGTATTGTACGTTGGTTTGGCTGGAAGCACTTGTAGCATCGTTGTTCTACCGGTTGGTTTTTGTTTTATATATATTTTTTGTACCAGTAAGCACTTCTAGCATATTTTTACTTAGTAAAGCTAATATTGTGTTTCACTTGGTTTGTTTTTGAAATTGTATCCCAGGACATGCTTGAATACTCATGTATAACTGAAATTTACTTCTGTATTCTCTTAATTTCAAGTGGTACTCTACCCCATGTTGGATTTGGGTGAAGTGATATGACGATGTAAGTGAGGTCTGTGGCGTGTGTTGCAGCGTGCAGGATGCGTGTTTTGGCTGGTGTGTTGCGCGTGGTAACATGCTGCACCGCGATCTTATTACTGGTCGTTGTGCTGGCGCCCTGTGTGAGCCACGCTCTGGCCGTCATGTCCATCGATTTCGGCTACGAGTGGATCAAGATCGGCGTTGTCTCGGTGAGAAATAGCGCCGTTCTATCTCACTCGATTCACTAATTGTCTGTGTATCGCCATATATCGCCCATCTATAGCAGCGTGTATTTGTTTGTATGTTTGTTTGCATGTATGTGTGTGTATGAATTCGCTTGTCTCAGCGTGTGTAAATTCGTGTTCACGTCTATCTATTTGTGTGTGTAGGTTTTGTCTCTCTGTATTTATGGGTATGTATAGTCTTACGTGCGTGTGTGTGTGCATATGCGCGTATGTTTATACATGCGTGTATGTATGCGCGTGTGCAGCCGGGAGTACCGCTCGACATTGCGCTGAATCGCGAGAGCAAGCGCAAAACTCCGACTGTTATAAGCGTGCGTGACGGAGTCCGGTTGTACGGAGAAGAGGCGGCCGCCACTGCTGTCCGCTTTCCGTCGCTCGGATACTCGCACTTGTCCGGCCTGCTGGGTCGGCACGTGCAGTCTCCGGTGGTGGCGCGTTATCGCTCCATGTTTCCTCAGCACGAAATAGTCGACGATCCACTGCGAAACACCGTCGCCTTCCAACAACCCGAGTCAGCCACACTGACACTGACACTGACACACACTGATACACTGACACACTGACACATACTGACACACACTGACACTGACACACACTGACACACACTGACACACACACACACACACACACACTGACACACACTGACACACTGACACACTGACACATACTGACACACACTGACACACAATGACGCATACACACACTGACACACACTGACACACACTGACACACTGACACACACTGACACACTGACACACACTGACACACACTGACACACTGACACTGACACACACACTGACACACTGACACACACACACACACTGACACACAGGGACACACACTGACTTACACTGACACACACTGACATACTGACACATACTGACACACACTGACACATACACACACTGACACACTGACACACTTACACACACTGACACACATACACACATATACAAACAAGCACAGACAGATAGACGCAGACAATAATATACAATGTCGGACATAATCAATATGGAACTTCTTCATTGAGAACAGCTTATAGATGTGTGTGCATGTGTGTGTGCATGTGTGTGTGCATGTGTGTGTTTGTTTGTGCATGTGTGTGCATGTGTGTGTTTGTTTGTGCATGTGTGTGTTTGTGTGTGTGTGTGCAGTGGTTCTCAGTTGGCGGTGGAACAGTTGGTGTCGATGATGTTGCGAGATGCTCGTGAGGTGGCCTCGTCTCACACGGGCCAGACGGTGACAGACGCCGTCATCACAGTGCCGGCTCACTGGAGCCAGGCCCAGCGTCGTGCAATTCTCTCGGCCGCTCAACTGGCCGGCATCAAGACGCTGCAACTGATCAACAACAACGCCGCAGGTGCCCATCAACCCGCCGAGTCACTGACTCACTGAGTATTAAGTCACTGACTCACTGAGTTTCAAGTCACTGACTCACTGAGTATTAAGTCACTGAGTATTAAGTCATTGACTCACTGAGTATTAAGTCACTGAGTATTAAGTCACTGAGCATTAAGTCACTGAGTATTAAGTCACTGAGTCATGTGTATTTAGTCACTGAGTATTAAGTCACTGAGTATCAAGTAACTGAGTATTAAGTCACTGATTATTAAGTCACCGAGTATCAAGTTACTGTGTCACTGAGTATTAAGTCACTGGGTATTAAGTCACTGAGTATTAAGTCACTGAGTCACTGAGTATTAAGACACTGAGTATCAAGTCACTGCTTATTAAGTCACTGAGATTAAGTCACTGAGTATTAAGTCACTGAGTATGAAGTCACTGAGTATTAAGTCACTGAGTATTAAGTCACTGAGTATTAAGACACTGAGTATTAAGTCACTGAGTATTAAGTCACTGAGTATTAAGACACTGAGTATTAAGTCACTGAGTATTAAGTCACTGAGTCATGTGTATTTAGTCACTGAGTCACATATTTGTGTGTGTGTGTGTGTGTGTGTGTGTGTGTGTGTGTGTGTTTGTCAGTGGCTCTCAACTACGGCATGTTTCGTCGCGCCGACTTCAACTCTTCTGCCTATTACATTTTATTTTTGGACAGCGGGGCTGGCGGCACCAGCGCCTCGCTAGTCAGTTATCAGCTGGTGAAGAGCAAGGAACGAGGCGTGATAGAAACCAATCCTCAACTACAAGTGCTCGCTTACAGGTAGCACGACTCTGCACTGCTCTCTCCCTCTCTCCCCCTCTCCCGCTCTATCTCTTCTGCCTCTACACACACACACACACACACACACACACACACACACACACACACACACACACACACACACACACACAACACATTCTAATTCACCAACTCGACAAACACTTGTGGACTCCGTGGTGCAGTTGTTAGCACACCCGCCTCACAAGCGGGAGGTCCGTGGTTCGAAACCCGGCGGAGCAGAATTTCATTGGGCGAATTCTATAATCCAACAGTCCCTGTCCACCCAGCAGTAAATGGTACCAGATATCAGTCATGTGTTGTGTCATGCATTCTGGGGAGGTGGCCCTCTCTAATACGTCTTACGTCCTTGTGGCGCCATAGCGTGGAGAGGGTCGGTTCTGCGGTGACAGCGAGCTGCACGGGACACACCTGTGTGTGTTCATAAGCTTCGGCATCTTCCCGTGTAGCAGCTGCCACTTGGGCATTTAACCTTTAACACCTACGTTGCACGCTTGAAGGTTCACCCTGTCCGTGTGTGTGTGTGCACGTGCAGTTACGACGAGACACTGGGCGGTAGTGAGATGACACGCAGACTGCGCGACCACCTGGCCCAGCAGTTCAGCAAGAACAAGAAGACAACGCTGCACGTGCAGACAGACCGGCGAGCCATGGCCAAACTGTGGCGCGAGGCTGAGAGAGTGAAGAGAATTCTCAGTGCCAACGCCGAGACTTACGCTCAGGTGCACACACAAACACACACAAACAAACAATTACGCTCAGGTGCGCACACAAACACACACAAACAAACAAACAGATACGCTCAGGTGCGCACACAAACAAATACACACTCACATACACACAAACAAACACATACACGCACATACAAACACACACACTAACACACACACTAACACAGCCAACAAGACTGATCCAAGTGGAACCAGCCACAGTGAATATTACAAATGTATTATTGATTTATCATGAGGGATTTCAAGTTTGTGTGTTTTGTAGTGTGTGTATTCACATGTACGTGTATGATGTATAAATGCGAGTTTTTGATCAGGTGGAGGGTCTGTTGGACGACGAGGATTTTCGTGAGTTGGTGAAGCGGGAGCAGTTTGAGCAATTGTGCGACGATTTGCTGCCTCGCGTGTGGAAGCTGGTCGAGTCGACCGTCTCTTCGGCCGGTCTCAAGGCGGACAACTTGGACCAGGTGAGTGGCGGCCAGGCTGAGACGATACTATTGTACCGAGGCGGCACAGACTCTGACACACACACACACCAACACACACACTGACACACACACACACACTGACACACACACACACACTGACACACACACACACACACACACACACACACACACATCATCTACCCGAGGATTACAACAGACGCTGGCAGAAGACGAATCAATTACGACGCCGCCCGATACGCATACGGAACATTTACATGAAACACACTTTGTCACGAACAAAACTAGAAAATTTCATATACACAAACTTTTTGAGTTATGATATATGTGTATATGTTGCGTATGTATGTATATATGATGATGTTATGAATGTGCATACATATGTAGTTAATCATGGGTGAGTGAGTGTGTGTGTGTGTGAGCGTGTTTGGGTGTGTGTGTGAGTGAGTGAATGTTCATATTGTACTGAAAAGCCTGATGATGCATATCTTGATGGATGTGCAATAAATGCAATTTACTTTACTTTACACACACACACACACACACACACACACACACACACACACACACACACACACACACACACACACACACAACACAACACAAAGTAAAGGTGCTCATGTCTGTTTGTGTGTGTGTGTGTGTTTGTGGCAGTTGATGTTGGTGGGAGGAAGCAGTAGAGTGCCCTGGCTGCAGCAGCAGTTGGAGAGAGGATGGGAGGGTCGTGAGCTCTCTCGCTCTATCAACGCCGACGAGGCTGCAGCACTGGGTGCAGTGTACCGCGCCGCCGAACTCAGCACCG
>OU696571.1:302500-357500 GCA_916048095.2 Sacculina carcini | reverse complement strand
GCACACCCGCCTCACAAGCGGGAGGTCCGTGGTTCAAAACCCGGCGGAGCAGAATTTCATTGGGCGAATTCTGCAATCCCACAGCCCCTGTCCACCCAGCAGTAAATGATGGTACCAGATGTCAGATACACGTCTATATACGCCAGATATACGTATTTCGTCCTTGTGGCTCCATAGCGTGGAGAGGGTCGGTTCTGCGGTGGCGGCGAGCTGCACGGGACACACCTGTGTGTGTTCATAAGCTTCGACTTATTCCCGTGTAGTAGCTGTCACTTGAGGCCTTCAACCTTTAACTAGTTAATCCCACCGGGTATCATCTGGTACTGATAATGAGTTCACATACACACACACTGACACACTGACACATAATGACACACACTAACACACACACACACTGACACACATACACACACACACACTGACACACACTAACACACACACACACACACACACACACACACACTGACACACACACACACACACACTGACACACACTAACACACACACACACACTGACACACACACACACACACACACACACACACACACACACACACACACACTGACACACATACACATACACACACATACACACACACACACACACACACACATACACACACACACACACAAACATACACACACACATACACACACACACACACACACACACACATACACACTGACACACACACATACACACACACACACACACACACACACACTGACACATAATGACACACACACACACACACACACACACACACACACACACACTGACACACACACACATACACACACACACACACACACACACACACTGACACACACACACACACACACACATACACACACACACACACATACACACTGGCTGAGGAATCAAGCTTACTTGAGGGGTTGGAATTTTGCTGTCAAAAATATATATTTGAAGTTATGGTGTTTAAACACAGGGTTGTTTGTATTGTATATGAAGCATTTGCCTATTGTCCACTGTCAAACCTACCGTATATTTCGGCGTATAAGACGACCCTTAAAGTAAAAAATTCACCCTTAAAAATTGTGGGTCGTCTTATACAACCGATATAAAAGTCAGACCTTGAATTCTGCGTACAGAATTTGTCATTTTACATGAAAAAATCAGTATCATTTTGGTTGTAAATAAAAATGGTTGATTACAAACACCTTTATTTCTCAATAAGAGTAGGTATTACAGTACAACATCATCAATATCAAAAATCAAACCTGCTCTATATGTATATCTAAAACCCATCAAATTCATCTCCATCATCACTGTCTCTTTCGAAAAGTTTTTCGAATAAATCACGAGATTCATCACAGATGCAATCATCGTAGGGATTCCATTCTGGTTCTGGCAAGTCGACTTCATCTTCGCTTTCATACAATAAATCATCCTCACTAACGTCCATGGCATTAGATATTCCACATTTTCCGTCATTTAGCAGTCGTCTTATACAACCGATATATGATAAATGCATAAAAATTTGCTCTAATTTTGTACCTCGTCTTATCTGAAGGTCGCCTTATACGCCGAAATATACGGTAGTTATATACGCCGAAATATACGGTAGTTATGTTCTCCCCCACGACTTAGACTGTGTGTGTGTGTGCTTGTGGGTTTGTGCTTGTGTGTGTGTGTGTGTGTTCGCGTGGGTTTGCATGTGTGAGTGTGTTTGTGTGTGGGTGGAATGTATATGTTGATGATATACCTGGTCCGGAGCTTGTGTGTGGAAAAAGCAATTTCTCAGGTCTGACTATGATGTGTATGTGTGCGTGTGTGTTGCGAGTCATGTATGTGTATGTGCACAAGCGCTTTTTTCTTGTGGAACAAATCACAGTTGATTTCCAATTGAAATACTGGCAAGCACACAAAAATTGTGTTTTTTCCGTTTCAATTTCAATCTCAGTTGGAATTTCATGTGCTTTTTCACTTTTTCCTCCGCCATTTTTTGTTGCACGCGCTTCTTTGACAGTGGTATCTTTCTGTGTGTGCGCGTGCTGCAACAAGCACATTCCACACAGAGCATTTTCGCTGGTGATATCAGCTCGCTGCACTACGCTATACTGCACCGACTGACAGGTTCATTATCAACCGCCAACTTCATCGTGACATCTGCAAATTTTCACCACTTGTGTGTGTGTGCGTGCGTGACAGGAGTGGCTCAAAATGAAGCTTGCAGAGCAGGAGGAGACACCGCTGTCGCAAACTCCCAAACTCAGAATGTCTGCCCTGGTGGAAAAATACTCGTCGTTGGATCGTGAAGTGAAGGTGCATTTCTCACTGCTCGCCCACGCACTCACTCACACACTCTCTCTCTCTCTCTGTTGCTCCTTCCCTCTGCTCTGTCCCTGGTACATTGTGTGTGTGTGTGTGTGTGTGTGTGTGTGTGAGCAGTATTTGATGAACAAGATCAAGGTGGGAGAGGCGCAGAAGTTGAGAGATGATGCCAGCAAGAAGTTGCAGGAGCAATTGGACAAGTTGAAGCTGCAAGACAATATCACCCTGTCATCAGTCAACATCTCGGGTCATTGACACACTCGCATTACACTCTGTCTACCACACACACTCTACCACACCAACATTACACACAGACACACACATTGTGTAGTTGGGGATAATTCAGGCAAGAGGGGTCATAGGAAAACTGAAGAGGACTAGATGTTTGAGAGATGTTAAGAAGTATAGTTTCCCATATACATGTGTGTTGATGTCTGGAATCAGTTAGGGGAGAATATTGTAGTAGTTAATAGCGTAGGAACATTTAAAGAAAGACTGGATATTGTGAAATACTGGGAATTTCAGGGAAGACAGGTTACTAGAGGGTTGGTTGGAGACAGGACAGAACGAGCACAGCTCATCTCCTGTGCTAAACAAACATGTGAGTACACACACACACACACACACACACACACACACACACACACACACACACAGTGACACGTACACTTATACTGGCTCATACATGTTGTGTGTATGTATGTATGTGTGTGTGTGTGTGTGTGTTAGACTCCGAGACAATGTCATCAGACAGTACTGATGACTCCAGTGAGTCACCGCAGCAGTCATCAGACAGTACTGATGACTCAACATCAGCTACTGCTGAGTCAGACAACACACCAGGTATTGTTATGTTGTGTTTTGTGATTTTATATTATATTACTGATATGATACCGTCTGGATTATGTGGTTTTTATTATTGATTTTTGTTGTTTTATTATAATATTTACATAATGTTTTATATTAAATACCAATAGAGATATTATTATTGAGAGGTGGGGTGATAATGAACACACGTGACACTCAAGTCAAGAAAAACACGACTGTTTTCAACTGATATCTCCCACTTGTTTGTTCACCGTTCATGCTGTTTCACATGCTATCATGTTTGGCATGCTATCATGTTCGGCATGCTATCATGTTTGGCATGATGACATGACGCTTCTGGTGTCATGCTACATGCTCCGTGTATTCTGCTGCATCAGTAATCTGTATCTGTTTGTGGAGAAAATGTGTTGAAACGTCAGCAGCGAGTAATATTATGTCTTCACATTTCCAGTAATATTATGTCTTCACATTTCCAGTAATATTATGTCTTCACATTTCCAGTAATATTATGTCTTCACATTTCCAGTAATATTATGTCTTCACATTTCCAGTAATATTATGCCTTCACATTCATCGGCTACTGCACATGTCCTAATTACCTGTGTCTGTGTGTGTGTGTGTGTGTGTGTCTCTCTCTCTCTCTGTCTGTGTGTGTGTGTGTTTGTTTGTACTTGCAGATGATGGTCATTCAGAACTTTAGTTTTTTATTGGGAATTTTTCTAGTTGGCGGTGAGGTGTTACTTTTCAAACTGTTGGTATCGTTATAGCTTGTGTTAGTGTGTCAGTGTCAGTGTCAGTGTGTGTGTCAGTGTCAGTATCAGTGTCAGTGTGTTGGAGTTAGTGCTATCTGACAAACAGCCGCTGTCTCTGTTTCCATTTTGTTTTTCAAATTCCGTGCGCGTGTGTGTGTGTTGGTGTGTGTGTAGAATAGATGAAAGAACAATAGAATATTACACGTGCACAAATCACACACACACACACACACACATACATACTTACATACTGACATGCCTGTGCTCATAACACACACACACAAACAGACATACACAATGCTATGCCTGGGCTGATGACGTATGTATCAGGCGCGCGTATTTTGTTTTTTTTTCCTTGTTGATGTGTATGTTTCTACTTGACATTCCAATTTCGTGTTGGATCATTATGTGTGCATGCCTGTGTGCATGCCTGTGTGTGTGTGTGTGTGTCAGTGTGTGTAATTGTGACTGTGACAGTGTATTGAGCTGTTCATGTTGTTTGATCAGAGAACAGCGCAATCAGTATGGTGATTATGTTTGTGTTTGTTTGAGTGTCTGACTTAACGCACATTCTCGTGTCTCCTCTTCTCACTGGCAATTGTTCGTTGGTTCTTTCTGTTTTCATTCGCACAGTGTAAATACATTGTCAACAGTGTGTTTTCGCTGTGTTTTTGTGTGTGTGTGTTTCATTGCATTCCCTCGTTTTTTGTGTTTCCAATATGCTTTCGTTCTGATCTCAGTCCCCAGTAATAGTTTGGCTACTCCCGTAGTTGTGCAGTGAGTGAGTGAGACTGCTATATGCTTAGTCCTCTACTTAGAATTATGTTCTACGCTGAGCGCAAGTACTGCAGCCACACTTGAACGTGATGTTTCATTTGCAAGGGCTGAGTTTATTAACAACACATGTGCTATTTCAGTGTATAATACTCCCATGCTGAACACGACGTCATATTTGACCAGTTAGTGCGTGTTTTGTACGTCCTTTGAGCGTTCATTTCTCCTTATTATCAATCCGTGTTCACCCACTGATTCATGCCACTCCTTGATTTGCTCGATTGTCGATTTTTCACGCGATACATCAATCGTGCATGCAACTGAATGCAACATGCAAGCAACAGAACGCAGCACAAAAGAGCAGCCACAGCCGTTAGATCATGAAAATCAGCCGTTATGTTGTGGCTTGTGATTCTAGGTATTGCAGCTATCATATATTCGCTATGAAAGAATTACCAGACATGACAACAATCAGTATGTACAACTATATGACGCAATCAGTACAAATGACTTGGTGAATTTCACATGAAACTTCATTATGAAAAATACGACAGAACGGGACTCTGTTTAAAACACATCCCTGTATCGTGAATATCGTGCGCATGAAATCGGTCCAAGAAAATGTCACAACAAATAAATTATAAGCTTAGCATAGCGTGAACGCATCACAAGTTGAAGCCCCAGAGCCGTGAAGTCGTCTGTGTGTGCTCAACAAGCCGAATTATTCAGTGTTACTCGCATGTTTCAAACTGTACCATCTTCCAATCAACTGACCTTTATTGAGGGGTTGTATAAGAGGTCGATTTGGCGCCATTTTCCCGAGAAAGTCAACATGATCACGTGCGACCAGCGTTGAGTGCGTTCCTAACTGAAGCAGCACTTGCATTATTAAGAGGTGCTGAACACTCGGCACGAGATCGCGTGTCGGCCGCGAGGTATCACGCCTGGGGGGATGCAGTCAGTTGGCAAGAAGTGTCAGTGGTGGTCGGGCTGGGACAGGAGAAGGCGAGCTGAAAGTCCACATCGGAGGCGACCAGAGCGTTTATCAAGCTGGCCTGCGCTCCTGTGTGTGATGGTGCCGTCGCCTCACAGTCAGTTTGAGCGAACGACAAGAAGAACATCTTCTCAACGCTCCAGGAACTCGTCGAAGGAATTCGTTCCACTTGCGCGTGCAGGTGACGTCTGTACAGCAACTTGGCCATGCTGAGACCGAAATGTGCGGCCAGAGCTTGTGAGTGTTGTTGGTAGTGGTGCAATGGTAGAAGAGAGGAGAGCGGCATCGGCGGCGTCGAGCCACTGAAGACGCGATGTACACAAGTCTGGTAGTGTCGGACGTTGTGCAGCGTGGCGTTGTCCCAGCGAGCCGCCGAGAAATCGTCGCTAGCACCGGGCATTAGCACTGCGGCCAGCGCTGTGAATACGATCGAGCCGAGCGTGGCGACGTTCATGTAGTCGGGCAGGTCAGCGTCATACCAGGGCACTTGCAGTGCGCCGTACGGAACAACCAGCTTGTTGGACGAGTCGTCGTAGAAAATCCTCACATTGTGCGGCTTGGTGAGCAGCCAAACTGGAACCTCCTGGCGCCAGACCATGGCTCGCTTTTCTGCCATGAACTTGTGCACGTTCACTGTGTTGTTGAAGAAGTGGTCGGCGGTTAATTGTAGGCTGCCGTAGTATTTGTCCAGATCAACTTCCTTGCTTACTTCTGGGAAATGGCCGAACACAAAGGTCATGTTGCCGAGTAATTTTCGTGTACGCCGGCGACAATCCACGCTCATCCAGTCCAGCGAATCTTGAGCACTCAACAGCATCTGGTTGAGAAGATGTCGTGCTTGCACGAGCGTGCGTTCTCCCAGTCGGTCGTGGATGAACACACCTTGCACTGCACGCGGCATGTACTGTTGCAGCAGGTCGAGGCATTGCTGGTGAGTTTGCTGGCTGACCTCGCGCCGACCGTGCGATGCGCTTGGCTGCCACACTCGCCTCAGCTGCAAGACCACACTGTACTTGTTGAGCAGCGCAAGCATCATGAAGTTCTGTAATTGTGATGGCTTCAAGCTGCGAACCAGTCGGTCAAGATTGCTGATAAATCGACTGCTCGGCACTGTGATGTTGGTACGGGCATTTTCGATTGAATCACCGTACACCTGAGTGATGAGGTGCCGCCAATTGACTGCACTTGACAGTTGAGCCAGTTGTGTGAGTGACACTTGCTGTTGACTAGCGAAACTTCTTCCCAAACGTGTCGGCATGATAACAACAAAACCAGAGTTAATTTTGGGCGACAGTAGCATGTCGTTGATTGCTGTCACGTCGTCTATAACTTCATCTATGCACGATTTTCCACACACTTCTACACTATGATCGTGAACTCCGTGCAAATATCTCCTTTCCAAGAAGTTTTTCTGGATGAGTTCCAGTAGTTCTCTGATGGACGTGATGTACAACTTTTTTTTGGTATCGTAGTCGGTTGTGTGCGCGCCAAATTTCAGATACATCGGTAAATTAGGCTCGGAAATTTGCACTGAATTCTCTGATGTTCGCTTCATTTTGAAAAAGACATCAACGAAATGGTATTTGATCACATTGGTGAGGATGGCGTTGAACTCCCATTTGTTCGGGTTCCACGAATCAAACAATCTCATTCCACCAAGCTCACTGACCTGCCGCACTAGGTCGACTATGAAGTGTCGATTTCGTCCTTCGGCTTGCACACACGAAGAGTAGAACATCCTCGCCTTGTCCACGGCACTCACGCTCTGTACATCACCTGACTCCGTGCTGACCGCGTCGTGCAGGGAAGGTGGGACAGTCGATCTTGTCAGCAGTTTTTGCAGCTGGGCGGAGTTGAGGTCGGCCAGTAGACGGGACACGTCGTGGTCTCTGCCCCGACCGGTGGTCATTCTGCTGTCGCCGAAAAGGCCGCACGAGTGCCGGTAGAAGTCGGAGCAAGGATCGACAGATCGCTCCATTGACAGCAGCATGTGGGCCGCCAGACGCACACATCCCACCAGCTCACACTCGGGCTGCCGCCGCTGTGCTGGTTGTGGTGCCCGCGAGTCGTGCGTCGCCTCAAGCACAAGAGCCACGGTGAGAAGCACCGCCACCACGGCCAGAGTCAGCGATAACAGGCACAACATGATCACGAGACGACTGCCTTGAGGCCGGCTCCACAGACGCACGGGCGACCAGCGACCGCACTTGAGGCGCGAGGAACTGCTGCTGCTGGATACGCCGGCTCCTCCGCAGTCCATCTCGAGAATCGGGTCGATGGAACCTCGTCTGCTACCGGGAGTAGTCATCGTGATCGGCAGACGAGTTAGTGGTGCTCCACAATTATATGCGCGTGCACAATCACGCGTACACCATGTGCCACCACCGTCGCTCGAGGACTGTTCATTGTTAGCACGCGCTCACGTACCTCACCATCAACTGACAACACGGGTTGCCAGGTATCGTCTCCAGCAAAAGCCAAACATGCAACTTACAATGAACACACATTCATGTCATATGAAGACAAGTCAGTGATTAATACACACAATAGATTTACCTCGCTTGTGCATTTTCATTGTTGGCTAACTGAAAAATGTCAGCGAAAAAACGCACGACGTATTGGCTGTAGAATGCAATAACTACAGACAGAAAAAGCCAAGCAGACAAATCTTGGCCAAATTTTCTTGTCCAAATTGTCGTATTTGTTATTGGCATGCAATTGCCGGCGCCGTGCACTGAAACATTTCGTGACAAAGCCGTCGCAATGCGCATCAAACAAACGTCGCCATGTGGCCGGCGTCACGTAACGTCATACAAATTTAATGATCCAATCGAAATAGAAATACTTGGTGTTCGTGCACTGGCTTGCACATCAACCTGTATCGATTACTTCTGCAATGACTCATGCCGGATGTAGAAACGTACACACACACACACACACACATACAAACATACACATGTATTGCTCAAGCTTAATGTGAATTCCATGAGTTATTGAACCGTAGTTTGTTTTACATTTCGTTGTATATACTTTCATGATGCTAGAGAAATATTATTATTGTAAAAAAGATTAAAGAATGTGAAATGACGTAATTATTTGGTCTGCTGGGCCACATCACCTATGTGAGCGAATACATCAACTATATTAGCTGCGTTAAAACAGTGTTTCCTGAGCGCACTGTATCTAGTTTGTGTTGTATTCTTTGATTCTGTAATGTTCCAATGCTCGCTGGTTTTTCGCAATCTTCTCAATGAAATATTGATTTTTGCGCATATATTGTCAGCCACTCAGACTGCAGTGGGCGGAGTTTCGCAATGAAATGCCAGCTAATTGGTCGAGTTCGTCGGTTGTGGGCGTGGTTCAATTAAACACAGTCGCTGTCAGATATTACCATGAACCGGAGCAAATTGCCGGCATTGTCATTCATATTTGCGCTTGCTTCTGACTGAGAACGTTGCGGGCACAACAAACAGGGTAGTTATCATTACAAGAACTGCCGTCAGCCACGGTGAAAGCGGCGATATTTTCAGTTGATTTAAGCGTCTTGAAAACACGCAAACATATTCGCATGTGGCGTGTGAATATCAAATCAGAAGTGACTTCGTGCAGGGAGGATTCCTGCTGCAGGAAATTATCTACCGTGCAAGACAAAAAACGGTGAGTCACCGCCTCCTATTTGACAATCAGTGAGTAATGGGGAGACTTGAAGGGCATGCAACGAAAACAAAATACTAAAACAGGATTTACAGACAGGAGCGCGTGGGCATCACTGCCCCACGAGCTCCTACAAGAATTCACGACAATATCAACACTCACTCAGGCTCACACTGTCATATACAGGAGCACACACACACAAGCGCACACAGTTCAAACTGTCATACACACACACACACACACACACACACATACACACACATACATACACACACATACACACACACATATTCAAAATACCAGTCTGTTCCAGCCGACCAGTTTACACGTTTACATGCTCTAAGTCTTCAAAAAAGTAGAGCCAAAAAAGATATATAGAAGTACAGTTTCCCTCAACGTAGTATAGATTTTTGGAATAGAATACCGCAAAATATAATAGGACAGCCAACAACAAGTAAATTAAAAGAAAATTATGATCTCTGGAAGGCAGGAGACACGAGTTTCTGACTCATTCCTGCGCGAAACAACTCGGTAAGAACAACTCGGTAAGAACACACACACACACACACACACACACACACACACACACACACACACACACACACACACACACACACACACACACACACACACACACAACTCTAACAACCAATCAGCGACTGGCTGGTCAAGTGCTCGCTGCCTCGGGACATAAACACGTAACAGCATGACACAAGCGTAACACGTACAAACACACGTACACACATTATACCATACACACTCTTAATCGCTCACACACACTCTCTCACAATACATAATCAAACCACAGAGCATATGATATTCAATTGTAATTTACTAGTCAATGCGTTGTGAGGAATTGTTCGCTCAACATTCGGGTCTGTTACTGTTACTGTTACTGATACTGATACTGATACTGTTACTGTTACTGTTACTGATACTGATACTGTTACTGATACTGATACTGATACTGTTACTGATACTGATAATGTTACTGATACTGTTACTGATACTGATACTGATACTGATACTGATACTGATACTGACACTGATACTGATACTGTTACTGTTACTGATGCTGATACTGTTACTGATACTGATACTGTTACTGATACTGATACTGTTACTGATACTGATACTGATGCTGATGCTGATACTGTTACTGTTACTGTTACTGTTACTGATACTGTTACTGATACTGATACTGATACTGATACTGTTACTGATACTGATACTGATACTGTTACTGGTACTGATACTGATACTGTTACTGATACTGGTACTGATACTGATACTGTTACTGATACTGATACTGTTACTGATACTGTTACTGATACTGATACTGTTACTGATACTGATACTGATATTGTTACTGATACTGATACTGATACTGATATTGTTACTGATACTGATATTGTTACTGTTACTGTTACTGATACTGTTACTGTTTTTATGTTATTTTTACTGTTACTGTTACTGTTACTGAATTTATATATTATATATAATCACATAATACAAGCTCAGGTGAAAACATCTGAACAAAAAGGTAAAGGCTATACATAATATGATAAATTTTAATGTCATACGTGAAGCAATGGGGCCCCTCAACACTCGGGGCCCCCCGGCCGGGGGGTATGGGGGGCGGTTGCTACGGCTCTGACAATAATAACGCCAGCAACGCTAACAATGGAAATATAGCAACGTTCCTGATAGATTCTTAAGTCCCACAACGTGGCAACGGGTTTCAGAGGGTCTGCAATAACTCGCTATGCAGATCAAATCGCTCCAAGCTAGGTGCACGTGCCATTGGCTTTTACGGAATGAAGGCTCATACATACATGTACTTCATATTTACATTTTCGGCAAATATTCAACACAAATCACTGAAATGGCATCTTTTTCCTTAGCCCTCTTAGCCCCCCACCTGGAAAATCCTGGCGCCGCCACTGCACCTCTACCTTATCGGAGGGCCCAATCAAGGTAAAACTTTCGTCACATACTTCTAACATTTCTCCTCCTTCAGGGTGCTTTCAAAATTGGAGCGTCCCTATGCTTTAAATGCAGATACTTTACGAAATACTCCAACATTCACATATTATAAAAATTCAATGACATATTTTGGGGTTTTTGACAACATATTTTGGAAGTTTTCGTCACATAATAAAAACATATAACGCCCAAAATTATCACATACAATTGCCAACTCTGATAATGACTATTCCTTGTGTCTCGCGGTCTCGCGGTCTCGCGGTCTCGTGTGTCTGATGCACGTATCTCGGCCGCGCCTCTCTGCCGCGTGACGTCTTTACTGCACGTGCGTGTGATGGCAGGCTGGATGATGAAGATGATGAGATGGGTGCAGCTGCTGCGGTGAACATGTTGAACCGGGACGAGAAGAGGAGAAGACGTCGAGCCACGCAGAAATATCGCCTGGCTCATGCTTCTCGGGAGCGAGTTCGAGTGGAGGCTTTCAACAACGCCTTCCAGCAACTGCGCCTCCTACTGCCAACCTTGCCACCCGACAAGAAACTCTCCAAGATCGAGATTCTGCGTCTGGCAGTCTGCTACATCGCCTACCTCAATCACGTTCTCAACACGTGAACAAGTGGCAGCTCATTGCTCGTCCAACAGCTCTAGTCAGCTGCTAATAACAGAACAGAAACAGTGGTGTTAGCTCGTGCCAACTAGTCATGCATACCTCCACGTGAAAACTTCAACTGTCTTCGTTCTACAATTACGCTTGTTTTATGAGCAGAACAATTGAGTCATCGTATCGGAGTAACTCAACAATGAGTCATCATTTTGCTATGTCCTCGCTCTATGTGCAATACACACAGTAATAGCCAGTATATCCTGTATAACTCCACACTACGACACCCACTCACTCACACGCACACCCACACACTCACACACACACACACACACACACACACACACACACACACACACACACACACACACACACACACACACACACACACACACACACACACACACACACACATACACGCATGGCCATCGAATTAGTGTTGGCGAAGAGGCTAATGGTGTGTGTGATCGGTTTTGTGTGTCCACACTGACACACACACACACACACACACACACACACACACACACACACACACACACACACACACACACACACACACTGACACGGTGTGACCACACAGACACAGTGTCTTCGTGTGAGGTCTCCTGAGAGACCCGCGGCTGCGTCCAGGGATGCCCAGCTGGCGTCGGCAATCTCGGATAATCTCGCCCAGCGATTGTCGTCGGCGACTGATAGCCACTGCACGTCGCTGCACGCGCCACGTCACGTCCAATTACGTCACGACAACGTACAAACAACCGACACACACACACACACACATTACATTACATTACATTATGGAAAAATTTATATAGCGCCCTACACCTTAGAGGGTCTCTAAGGCGCTGCACACACACACGCACACACACACACACACACACACACACACACACACACAAACACACACACTAACACAAATGCATGCATTCACAAGGTAAAAGATGGAGAGGGAGAGAACAGAGAGAAAATCACACCTTATATTCATCGCTAGTGTACACAATGTTATCTAAGATATAATAGGACTTCAACAGAAAAAATTTCTTAGAGTGTTTTTTGAAAAGAGGAATAGAAGTGATAGAACGCAGTGTTGGGGAGAGCTTATTGTAAATACGGGGTCCTAAGATAGAGAAACAACGATTATAGTGAGTATGTCTAGAAGGAAAAGCAGGTTCCAATAAGAGACGAGAATCATCAGTTGACCTTAGTGTACGAGTAGATTTCTTGAAGGATAGAAGTTCAAATAAGTACGAGGGCTTACGGAGAATAAGAGTGGAATGGATGATCAAACAGATGCGGTAGTCAATAAGCGCCTTAATAGGAAGAAGTCCCAATTTTTGTAGATAGGGAGAGACATGAGAGCCAGCAGGGAGATTGTAGATTAGACGACAAGCTTTACTAATAACAGATTGAAGTTTGCGAAGCTGGCGGTGATTCAGAGAAAGAAAGAGCGAACAACAGTATTGTACCCTACTGAGAATGAAAGAATTAGCTAGTTTGAACGCAGCAGAGACAGTTAAATATCTACGGATAGAATAGATTCGCCTAATGTGAAAGTTACATACCCTAATGATATCAGAGATGTATGGTTCACACACACACACACACACACTAACACACACACAGACACAGGGAGAGACAATGACCGGAGCGCAGTAGCTGTGTGGGTGCGCCAATGAATTTGTGAACCAGTGTGTATGTGTGTGTGTGTGTGTGTGTGTGTGTGTGTGTGTGTTGTTGCATGCCAGCATGTGTATGTGTGTGTGTGTGTGTGTGTGTGTGTATGTGTGTGTGAGATTGAATGTGGGCGTGTCTGTACTGTATTTCAATCAATGTATTCACACGCGGCTTTGAACAGCTCAATCGTGTGTCAGTGTGTGTCAGTGTTAGTCAGTGTGTGTGTCAGTGTGTGTGTGTCAGTGTGTGTCAGTGTGTGTGTGTCAGTTTGTTATCGTGGATGTGTACAGATCCACTCTTGTCTGATTCTCTAGTGAGGAACATATCAATGTAGCATCACGTGGCCAACTACAACATGCCTTCATGCGTGCATACTCAACATGACATGTTTTGCACACTCCCTTCATTCCACTTGTTGTTTCAATGTAAATTTACATTAATTCTGAATCTTTTTTTTCTATTTCCGAATTCACCACACAACACACATTATGCAGCAATAATTTCAGAACGCAGTGAATTTGCAGCCGCTCATTGACGTAGAGACCAGTGTAAGCATATGCACGTGTTTTTGCTTATCAAGTAAATTACGTTTATTACGTATTCTTCAACAAACAATATATCAGATATTTCACTACTAAATTCAATCACACACTTACATACACACACACACAGACACACACACACATACACATATCCGCTTGTACACTGATAGCGTCGCTTTCATGAGTAATCCGGCTTCACCGTGAATCACTCGTCTTGTTCCGGATCCGGTTACTGTGTTTTTGGACAGATGACGTCACTATGCAGTCATGGTTAAAATCCGGTTCTGAATTATGTGTACGCTTTAGTGAGTGTGTGTGTGTGTGTGTGTGTG
Organism: Sacculina carcini; assembly: GCA_916048095.2. NCBI lineage: Eukaryota > Metazoa > Arthropoda > Thecostraca > Sacculinidae > Sacculina > Sacculina carcini. The sequence goes on along the minus strand of OU696571.1, from coordinate 343,064 downwards.
TGTGTGTGTGTGTGTGCGTTTGTGCATGTAAAATGTATGTATCTGTACGTGCTTGTGTGAACATGTGTTTGTCTGTGTGTGTGTGTTGGTGCATGTGTTTGTCTGTGTGTGTATGTTTGTGTATGTTTTTGTGTGCATGTGTTTGTGTGTGTATGTGCACGCGTACATATGCCTGTGCATGTGTGTGCATGTGAATGTGTGTGGGCTGTATGAATGGTAATTGTTTTATAGAAAGCCGGCTGGTGCAGATGTGGCAGCTAAACGAGATGCAAGGACCCGCGGGACTGAGGCTCTTGCCAACATCCAATTAGTATGTGTGTGTGTGTGTGTGTGTGTGTGTGTGTACGTGCCTCATACACACACACACACACATACACACACATAGAGTGATGCAGACGAACACATGCGTTTAATCAACAGCGTGAGACGGTGTGTGTTGTGCTGTGTGGGAGAGAACCACCGCCTTCACAGCAGCGGCCAAATGCGTCGATACTGGCGCATTAGCGACGAGATGCGGCGCATTTTGTCACCACACACACACACACACACACACACACACACACACACACACACACACACACACACACACACACACACGCTGACACACATCATGACACGCGGGGTGCGAGTTATATTGATAATACGCAGGTAAGCGCGGCCCCAGGGACGAGTTAGCAGGCGGGTCTCGTGCACAATTGCTGACTGCACGGGCCATGCTGTTAAGGCGATTAAACTGACACGCAGATCTGGCCGACTACACGGCTCAGCATCACTGTGAGCATCCGCGGCTCACATGCGGCCACACACAAGCAAGATGAAGGAGCTCAGAGTCGTAGCGAGGTCTTATGAGGCCCCCTCCCCGAAGGCAATAATTGGGACCCCTGTTATAAATACAGCAGCATTATAATAGAGGTGCCACTTTAGGGGAAATGCAGTTACTAGCAGTCCCTCGGTCTGCATTAAGCCGGCGACTTTTAAATGCGCTACTTTATGAGAAATTTCACTATCAGTCGTGAGGTAACGGGGCGGCTCAACACTCAGGACCTCAACCGGTCGGGGGATTCTGACAGACAGACAGACACGACTGGGAAGAATTATCCAGCAGTCAGTGACAAGATTTTTCACTGGCTACGACACTCACTGAAACACAAACTGCCACAGCACATTGTTCTCTATGACTACCTGACAAGTAACCAGTAATTACTGACAATTAGTCATGAATTACTGACAAGTAACCAGTAATTAATTACCAACCTAGTGGCAGAACCACACAGCCATATTATATATCTTTCTAAATCGTCCATATTATGTGTGTGTAATGTGTGTGTAATGTGTGTGTGTCGTCCATATAATGTGTGTGTCGCGCTAAAACACCGAAGATTAACCGATTTAGAATCTAATAAGCTGAGCATATATTTCTTGCTATAACACACACACACACACACACACACACTGCAAGAAAACCCAACAGCACAATTTCATTCCATTCCATATGTATTTCTGCCAATATTCTTCAAGACCAAAAAGTACACATTAAAGAAAATGTACAGTAAAACAATCAGGTAGGCAGCTCACACAGAAGCTAAGAAACTTTTCATTGAAGCATTATATTGAAGCGAGCCGCTGTAGAAATGACCAAATTACAAAATCCAGACATGATATCTACAACCATATCACTGCAATCACACTGTAACTCATTGCTGACACATCAACACACCAAATCATGTCAAAATTTAAAATGTGCCTGCAAAATTGCATCAGCTGATTTTGTAATTACTGCATTAAAACTTAACAATAAAAATATGAAAATTGCAGACACAAGTTAATGACACAAAAACACCACCACCTCGATTATAACTCAACTCAACACTGCCAATTCAAAAAACTATCACAAAACTTGTTTTCGACAAACAACTGTGCTAATACACTAACTGTCATTGAGCTCGAGTTATGTGCGATAAATCACGTGAATTCGCGGCAAACACACCTCCAATACTACTGAATGCCACGATAAGTAGATAAAATACAGCACAGAGACTGCTGGTAGAAATTAAGTACGATTAAGTACGATTAAGTAGGATTAAGTAGGATTAAGTAAGATTAAGTAGGATTTGCTAGACTAGAATTAAGTGACATCACGTGAGCGGGACTGTTAGAGATAGCCGCGTGGTGTGAGACGCATGTGCTTGAACGAGCGATGCACCTGCTTCTCTATCCACACTTGGTCTATTACACTGCCATTCTAGGATACACACACACACACACACACACACACACACACACACACAGTATTTATGACTAGGAAATGACAGTATATATATATATATATATATATATATATATATATATATATATATATATATATATATATATATATATATATATATATATATATAACACGGACACACACAGACGGAGTATACTTTGTATCTAACATGTCAGTGTGTATCAGTATCTGTCAGTATCAGTGAGTGTCAGTATTAGTGAGTGTCAGTATTAGTGAGTGTCAGTATCAATGAGTGTCAGTATCAGTATGTGTCAGTATCAGTATCAGTGTGTGTCAGTATCAATGAGTGTCAGTATCAGCGTGTGTCAGTATCAGTATGTGTCAGTATTAATGAGTGTCAGTATTAATGAGTGTCAGTATCAAAAAGTGTCAGTATCAATGAGTGTCAGTGTTAGTGTGTGTCAGTATCAGTATGTATCAGTATCAGTATCAGTGTGTGTCAGTATTAATGAGTGTCAGTATTAATGAGTGTCAGTATTAGTGTGTGTCAGTATCAGTATCAGTGTGTGTCAGTATCAGTATGTATCAGTATCAATGAGTGTCAGTATTAATGAGTGTCAGTATTAGTGTGTGTCAGTATCAGTATCAGTGTGTGTCAGTATCAGTATGTATCAGTATCAGTATCAGTGTGTGTCAGTATTAATGAGTGTCAGTATTAGTGAGTGTCAGTATCAGTGTCAGTGTCAGTATCAGTATGTGTGTCAGTATCAATGTGTGTCAGTGTCAGTATGTGTCAAAGTCAGATAGAGAAAGAGAGGGAGAGATATATTTATATATCCACCTTGTCATCTGATACTTGTTGTACATGCAGATGAGTGTCGTTGACGGCGTGTAATCTCGTGTAGCCGTAGTCACTGCTGCGATATGCACTCCAGGCAGCCGGCGACTTTATGAAATAATCATGTCGTTCTCTGCATCCCTGTCACTCACACACACACACACACACAATGAGCGGAGAGAGGGAGGGGGAGAGAGAGGGAGAGAGTGGAGATGAACGAGAGCCAGTACCGCAGAACCAGTGGTGAAGTGCACCGTGGCGCCTGGGTTCCGATACGGCTGCGAGAACGAGCCATTGTACACGACCTGCTTGAAGACCGGCCACAAACGCTCATAAGAATGTTCATGAGCCCACACGGCCACATCCACTCCGTACTGCCACAACAACTCCTCCACGCCGAAACTACACCCCAACACACACACACACACGCGCGCTGTGTGAATACGAGCGTGAACAGAGGTTAAATGGTTAAATGCCTAAGTGGCAGCTGCTACACGGGAAGAAGCCGAAGCTTATGAACACACAGGCGTGCCCCGTGCAGCTCGCTGCCACCGCAGAACCGACCCTCTCCACGCTATGACGCCACAAGAACGGAAGACGTATTAGAGAGGGCCACCTCCCCAGAATGCATGACACAACACATGACTGATATCTGGTACCATCATTTACTGCTGGGTGGACAGGGGCTGTTGGATTATAGAATTCGCAAAGACAGAGAAGTGAGACAGAGACAGAGTGAGAGAGAGACAGAGAGAGAGAGGCTGGTACTGACGCGTGAATCACAGGCAGTCCGACACGAAAAGCATCATAGAGTCTCGTGCAGTCGTCACCATCCGTGTTGGAACAGTACATGGGTCTGTGAGCATACACAATGATCCAGGGACGCACGAGCCTCGCTTGCTCACTGCTCGCCTCCTGTCTCAAGCACGAGCACACAGTAACGTGATCATTTCACCTCCAGCAAGCTACACCGCGCATCTCCTCAGCCACAAGCCACAGATAACAACAGTGAACAGTGACTCATTTACTCATGCAGAAGTACTGGGTTTCACAAGAGTAAATGCGCCTTCACACATCTTCAACTAGGCTCATATCAAGTGCAATTCAAATGTTGAAACGGTTAAAGGCCTAAGTGACAGCTGCTACACGGGAAGAAGCCGAAGCTTATGAACACACAGGTGTGTCCCGTGCAGCTCGCTGTCACCACAGAACCAACCCTCTCCACGCTATGACACCACAAGAACGGAAGACGTATTAGAGAGGGCCACCTCCCCAGAATGCATGACACAACACATGACTGATATCTGGTACCATCATTTACTGCTGGGTGGACAGGGACTGTTGTATTATAGAATTCACCCAATTAAATTCTCCTCTGCCGGGTTTTGAACCACGGACCTCCCGCTTGTGAGGCGGGACACACGTGATAACACCATGAACCACTAACAAAACAGCAACACACACAGACACACAGACAGACAGACAGACAGACAGACAGACAGACACCTTGAGATCTTGCACAAGCCAGTTGTACTGCTGCGCCGCCATTTTGAGGCCGTAGTTGAGAAAGTAGTAATATTCTGACGACAGCGCGATAAAATGCACCGGGCCCAGGTTCCAGCTGTAGAACATGCGCCCGTCAACGTCGCCCGGCATTGAAAAACGGTGCTTGTAGTTGCTGAAATTGCTGCAAGCAAAACATACAAGTAATACCATGGTAATAACAGTGTAATAACAGGGTAATACCAGGGTAATACCATGGTAATAACAGGGAAATACCATGGTAATACCAGGGTAATACCAGGGTAATAACAGTGTAATACCAGGGTAATACCAGGGTAATAACAGTGTAATACCAGGTTAATAACAGGGTAATACCAGGGTAATAACAGGATAATACCAGGGTAATAATAGGGCAATACCATGGTAATAACAGTGTAATAACAGTGTAATACCAGGGTAATACCAGGGTAATACCAGGGTAATACCAGGGTAATACCAGGGTAATAACAGTGTAATACCAGGGTAATACCAGGGTAATACCAGGGTAATAACAGTGTAATACCAGGTTAATAACAGGGTAATACCAGGGTAATAACAGGATAATACCAGGGTAATAATAGGGCAATACCATGGTAATAACAGTGTAATAACAGTGTAATAACAGTGTAATACCAGGGTAATACCAGGGTAATAACAGGGCAATACCAGGGTAATACCATGGTAATAACAGTGTAATAACAGGATAATACCAGAGTAATAACAGGGTAATAACAGGATAATACCAGGGTAATAACAGGGCAATACCAGGGTAATAACAGTGTAATAACAGTGTAATAACAGGGTAATACCAGGGTAATAACAGTGTAATAACAGGATAATACCAGGGTAATACCAGGGTAATACCAGGGTAATACCAGGGTAATAACAGGGTAATACCATGGTATTAACAGGGCAATACCAGGGTAATACCAGGGTAATACCAGGGTAATACCAGGGTAATAACAGGGTAATAACAGTGTAATAACAGTGTAATAACAGTGTAATAACAGGGCAATACCAGGGTAATAACAGGGCAATACCAGGGTAATAACAGTGTAATAACAGGATAATACCAGGGTAATAACAGTGTAATACCAAGTTGACATCAAGATACCGTAAATGCTCTTTTTATCCGACATGCCGGATTATTTTTGCTCACTCCGCACGGTAGGATTGCGCAAAAACTGCAACAAAAAAATGACGTTGATAATGAAGACGATGATTTCTGCTTTGATTAATGAGTGCCGGTTTATAAGAGGATTGCTAAATAAACTGTTGCTGAACTATAACTGAATCGTGGTTGCAGTTTCAATAAGCCTTTCCAGGAAGTGCCGGATTATTACAGCCTGCCGGATTATTTTTCAACCCATACCTGAGGGTGCCGGATTATTAGAGCATTTACGGTATATATATGTGTGTGTCAGTGTGTCAATGTGTCAGTGGGTGTCTGTGTGTGTCAGTGTGTCAATGTGGCAATGTGTCAGTATGTGTCAATGTGTCAGTGTGTCAGTATGTGTCAATGTGTCAATGTCTGTCAGTGTGTAAATATGTCAGTATGTGTCAATGTGCCAGTATGTGTCAGTGTATCAGTATGTGTCAATGTGTCAGTATGTGTCAGTATGTGTCAATGTGCCAGTATGTGTCAATGTGCCAGTATGTGTCAATGTGTCAGTATGTGCCAATGTGTCAGTGTGTCAGTATGTGTCAATGTGTCAGTATGTGTCAGTATGTGTCAGTGTGTCAGTATGTCAATGTGCCAGTATGTGTCAGTGTGTCAGCGTGTCAGTATGTGTCAGTATGTGTCAGTGTGTGTCAGTATGTGTCAATGTGTAAATGTGTCAGTATGTGTCAGTATGTGTCACTGTGTGTCAGTATGTGTCACTGTGTGTCAGTATGTGTCAGTGTGTCAGTATGTGTCAGTGTGTATCAGTATATGTCAGTATGTCAATGTGTCAGTATGTGTCAATGTGTCAGTATGTGTCAATATGTGTAAATGTGTCAATGTGTCAGTATGTGTCAGTGTGTGTCAATGTGTCAGTATGTGCCAGTATGTGTCAATGTGTCAGTATGTGCCAGTATGTGTCAGTATCTGTCAGTGTGTCAGTATGTGTCAGTATGTGTCAGTGTGTGTCAGTATGTGTCAGTATGTGTCAGTATGTGTCAGTATGTGTCAGTATGTGTCAGTGTGTGTCAGTATGTGTCAGTGTGTGACAATTTGTCACTGTGTCAGTATGTGTCAGTGTGTATCAGTATATGTCAGTATGTCAATGTGTCAGTATGTGTCAATGTGTCAGTATGTGTCAATATGTCAATGTGTCAGTATGTGTCAGTGTGTGTCAATGTGTCAGTATGTGTCAATGTGTCAGTATGTGCCAGTATGTGTCAGTATCTGTCAGTGTGTCAGTATGTGTCAGTATGTGTCAGTGTGTGTCAGTGTGTGTCAATGTGTCAGTATGTGTCAATGTGTCAGTAAGTGTAAATGTGTCAGTATGTGTCGGTATGTGTCACTGTGTCAGTATGTGTCAGTATGTGTCGGTATGTGTCACTGTGTCAGTATGTGTCAGTGTGTGTCAGTATGTGTCAGTGTGTCAGTATGTGTCAGTATGTGTCAGTGTGTCAATGTGTCAGTGTGTCAATGTGTCAGTATGTGTCATTGTGTCAGTATGTGTCAGTGTGCCAGTATGTGCCAGTATGTGTCAGTGTGTGTCAGTATGTGTCAGTGTGTCAGTATGTGTCAGTATGTGTCAGTGTGTCAATGTGTCAGTATGTGTCAGTGTGTCAGTATGTGTCAGTATGTGTCAGTGTGTCAATGTGTCAGTGGGTCAATGTGTCAGTATGTGTCAGTGTGTCAGTATGTGTCAGTATGTGTCAGTGTGTCAATGTGTCAATGTGTCAGTGTGTCAATGTGTCAGTGTGTCAGTATGTGTCAGTATGTGTCAGTATGTGTCAATGTGCCAGTATGTGTCAATGTGTCAGTATGTGTCAGTATGTGTCAATGTGTCAGTATGTGTCATTGTGTCAATGTGTCAGTATGTGTCAGTGTGCCAGTATGTGTCAGTATGTGTCAGTATGTGTCAATGTGTCAGTATGTGTCATTGTGTCAGTATGTGTCAGTGTGTCAGTATGTGTCAATGTGCCAGTATGTGTCAATGTGTCAATGTGCCAGTATGTGTCAGTGTGTGTCAGTATGTGTCAATGTGTCAGTGTGTCAATGTGTCAGTATGTGTCAGTATGTGTCAGTGTGTCAGTATGTGTCATTGTGTCAATGTGTCAGTATGTGTCAGTATGTGTCAGTGTGTCAGTATGTGTCAGTATGTGTCATTGTGTCAATGTGTCAGTATGTGTCAGTGTGTCAGTATGTGTCAGTGTGTCAGTATGTGTCAGTATGTGTCAATGTGTCAGTATGCCAGTATGTGTCAGTATGTGTCAATGTGCCAGTATGTGTCAATGTGTCAGTATGTGTCAATGTGCCAGTATGTGTCAGTATGTGTCAGTATGTGTCAGTGTGTGTCAGTATGTGTCAATGTGTCAATGTGTCAATGTGTCAGTATATGTCAGTGTGTCAGTGTGTCAGTATGTGTCAATGTGTCAGTATGTGTCATTGTGTCAATGTGTCAGTGTGCCAGTATGTGTCAGTATGTGTCAGTATGTGTCAATGTGTCAGTATGTGTCAGTATGTGTCAGTGTGTCAGTATGTGTCAGTATGTGTCAGTATGTGTCAGTATGTGCCAGTATGTGTCAGTATGTGTCAGTATGTGTCAGTATGTGTCAGTGTGTGTCAGTATGTGTCAGTGTGTCAGTATGTGTCAGTGTGTCAATGTGCCAGTATGTGTCAATGTGTCAGTATGTGTCAGTATGTGTCAGTATGTGTCAGTATGTGTCAGTATGTGTCAGTATGTGTCAGTATGTGTCAGTATGTGTCAGTATGTGTCAGTATGTGTCAGTATGTGTCAGTATGTGTCAGTATGTGTCAGTATGTGTCAGTGTGTGTCAGTATGTGTCAGTATGTGTCAGTATGTGTCAGTATGTGTCAGTATGTGTCAGTGTGTGTCAGTATGTGTCAGTGTGTGTCAGTATGTGTCAGTGTGTGACAATTTGTCACTGTGTCAGTATGTGTCAGTATGTGTCAGTATGTGTCAGTGTGTGTCAGTATGTGTCAGTATGTGTCAGTATGTGTCAGTATGTGTCAGTATGTGTCAGTATGTGTCAGTATGTGTCAGTATGTGTCAGTATGTGTCAGTATGTGTCAGTATGTGTCAGTGTGTGTCAGTATGTGTCAGTGTGTGACAATTTGTCACTGTGTCAGTATGTGTCAGTATGTGTCAGTATGTGTCAGTATGTGTCAGTATGTGTCAGTGTGTGTCAGTATGTGTCAGTATGTGTCAGTATGTGTCAGTATGTGTCAGTGTGTGTCAGTATGTGTCAGTGTGTGACAATTTGTCACTGTGTCAGTGTGTCAGTATGTGTCAGTGTGTCAATGTGTCAGTATGTGTCAATGTGTCAGTATGTGTCAGTATGTGTCAGTATGTGTCAGTATGTCAGTATGTGTCAGTATGTGTCAGTATGTGTCAGTATGTGTCAGTGTGTGTCAGTATGTGTCAGTATGTGTCAGTATGTGTCAGTATGTGTCAGTATGTGTCAGTATGTGTCAGTATGTGTCAGTGTGTGTCAGTGTGTGTCAGTATGTGTCAGTGTGTGACAATTTGTCACTGTGTCAGTATGTGTCAGTATGTGTCAGTATGTGTCAGTATGTGTCAGTATGTGTCAGTGTGTGTCAGTATGTGTCAGTATGTGTCAGTATGTGTCAGTATGTGTCAGTATGTGTCAGTATGTGTCAGTATGTGTCAGTATGTGTCAGTATGTGTCAGTATGTGTCAGTATGTGTCAGTATGTGTCAGTATGTGTCAGTATGTGTCAGTGTGTGTCAGTATGTGTCAGTGTGTGACAATTTGTCACTGTGTCAGTATGTGTCAGTATGTGTCAGTGTGTGTCAGTATGTGTCAGTATGTGTCAGTATGTGTCAGTATGTGTCAGTGTGTGTCAGTATGTGTCAGTATGTGTCAGTATGTGTCAGTATGTGTCAGTATGTGTCAGTATGTGTCAGTGTGTCAGTGTGTGTCAGTATGTGTCAGTATGTGTCAGTATGTGTCAGTATGTGTCAGTATGTGTCAGTGTGTGTTAGTATGTGTCAGTATGTGTCAGTGTGTCAGTATGTGTCAGTGTGTGTCAGTATGTGTCAGTATGTGTCAGTATGTCAGTATGTGTCAGTATGTGTCAGTATGTGTCAGTATGTGTCAGTATGTGTCAGTATGTGTCAGTGTGTGTCAGTGTGTCAGTATGTGTCAGTATGTGTCAGTATGTGTCAGTATGTGTCAGTGTGTGTCAGTATGTGTCAGTGTGTGTCAGTATGTGTCAGTATGTGTCAGTATGTTGGCAGCGACTATTTTTCCTCATGGTTGCCAGGACAGGTCATGTAGGGTAGATAGGCAGCAATGGGCTCGATCTGGCGCAGAAACTGGTCTCCCACGCGACCGTTATCAAAGTTCATGTCGTACGCGAAATCTCCCACGTGAATCACAGCGTCGTACAGGCCTTGCTGAGTCTCGCGCTGAAGTCTGCACACACACATACACATACACACACACACACACATACACACACGTGTGGTCGTAGTTTTTAATTACACTCAATATGTGACAATATAACCAACAGAATGTAATAAATAACACATCAAAACGCACTTGTGTGAGAAATTGTCCACGTGCGCATTCACCTCGGCAAAGACTGGGCGTTCTCCGAGCCCATATCTCCAAACATCACCAGTCGAGGACTCCACGAGGAATGATGCGGTTGACTGGTGAACCAGAACACGTCAGACCAGCCCTGCTCGCTGCCAACCTGATACACTGCGCCACAAACGCATTGCGCGGTATAAAAACACCTGATGTAGTTCAGACATTCAGACTATCATAAAGTAGAAAATTTGTGAGAAATAATTACAGCGAGGTGCAGCCACAAACTGCATCTAATATTTACAAGCAAAAACTTCTATACAATAAATGTAACAACAAATACACACTATTTTCAGATATTTCCAGGTGGAGATATACAAGCACATTGTAGAAGTATATTTAGCAATAGTAAAAGACGAACAGGAACAAGCCAATCACGCAAACATTATATACACTAACATAATATCGTTAATTCTAATCACGACAAAGCATATACAATAACATCACGTGACATATTGACCAATGCACCTCTCTTTCATATTAACATCTAAATGATTTCACACAGACTGAGTAATGCTGGTGATAAGCAAACACTCGGGTTAAACAAAACATAAACGAATCAGCTGACAGTGAATTTGGCGCGAGAAAATGCACTCTCGACAATCAGGTGCAAGCAGAAAACTCACTGTATTTGGTGTGTGAGAGCAGCGCAGTCATGGTGGCGCGGTGAATAAACTGCTGTCGGGCCAGCACGCCCCCATCAACGAACCGGCGCGTTGTCGCCGTCACATTCAAGTTGAGTGAAGAAGTGCCGTATAAAACGAGCGGCGAGTCAACCTCGGCCATCGTACTCCACACCACCGTCATCTCAGACGGAACGCCTGACACACACACACACACACACACACACACACACACACACACACACACACACACACACACACACACATTACTCATAATTCGAGCTTGGAAAGAGGCAAAAATAGACTTGCTTGTTTGTGCACTTACTGCCGTAAGATAAATGTACTTGTTGAGGCTGCATATCGTCCGAGGACGCAGCCAGGCCCAAAAATACAATAATGACAGCAGCAGACAAGCACGCGCTCTCACTCATCGTCCCAGAATCGCTGAAATATACGTGAAACGCAACAACAACAGAGGTATAACACCGTCATATAATTCATTCATCCATGTATTTTGCCACAATCAATACAGAAAAACACATAATACAAATGTAGGAAAAGTAGAAGCATAGAACTCAAGGATTTTTGATGAGCTCCTGACCTGTTTGCACTATATAACCATATTTGTAACTATATATCACCTATACAACTATATCGATATTTGCACATATATAGACACACACACACATTCACACATACACATGTTTGCACGCATACATTGAGGCTATTTGCATTTACAACATATTTAAAACAATTTACGGGGTTTTAAATACACGTATTAGCATAATTTCAGTTACCGAGAAAAGTAGTTGATAAATGTAGTTGTTGAACGATCACCACCAGATTAGTGATACTCATAATACATTACCTTGACATCAGCATAAAACAACTTGCTTAATCGAGGAGTAAACCCATACAACATGGGTAAATATAAACGATAATACAAGACTCAATAAGCCAGCTTAGAATCGCCTGCGCCAGTTACGGCAAACAATGTATCTTTGTGCTTGTATAAATGAATTACTTGTTTACGCTTATGTAACACTCGTGTAGATGTGCGACGATTCCTGCGAAAAATTTTAGGAAATATTTGTTCTCACCTATGCTTTATATTTTCCCTTACAACAATATTTTTCCTTAAAAGAACTTCCATCTGTATCAATACATATTGAATTAAAACAATTGTGCTATTACGTTGTTGTAGTTTTGTCTTTTTCATATAGCTATAAAAAATCCAAGGGGCGCCAGAGCTGACTTCTGATTTTAATAGCACACTGTAAAAGGGTTGAGAATCACTGCTGTAGAGTTATTGAACTTGATTTTTATTAAAACAAAGTCAGACACTCACACGCACACGCAATCCAGCCACACCCAGCGCTAGTACGTCACTGCTGCCCTATTTAGAAAATCACTTCACGACATACACACCAGCCAGTGTCAGGTGTAGTCTTCCACGCTCACACACACACACACACACACACACAAACATTGAGAAAAAAAAGCCTGATGGTGTATATCTTTATGGGATGTGCAATAAATGCAATTTACTTTACTTTACTTTACTTTACTTTACTTTACTTTACTTTACTTTACTTTACTTTACTTTACTTTACTTTACTTTACTTTACACACACACACACACACATACACACACACACGACTCCTCTGATCGTTTTAAATTGTTCTAAAATCTAATATATTTGTTCACACATGCGCTGCACACCGCTGATATCTTGAAGAGACAGTGTTACACTAGAAATGCATCAATATTCCAGGATTTCACACTCGCCAGCACAGGTACAATTTACACCGGATTATTGTGAGGGCACGTGGACGGTGGGTGTGTGTGTGACCAGAGTGTGTCTGAATGCAACACTTGATTGAGAAGTGCCAGGAAATAACACCTAGCAATTTTCACTCAATGAGTCGTTATAATCGTTATGTATCTTGCTGAGATCAGCTGAATGTCTGGTGAATTTCACTGTGAGTACTGGTGGATCATAGCAAACCGCCGCACGATATTTCCCTGCTTGATTTTGCTAGTAGAAATCACGTTTGAGGAAGTGACTAATGATGAGTCATCAGGCAGACCAGGCAATTACTTCTCATAAAGTCATCGTTCGTTGACCTTGAATCCAAGCCGACACAATGTGAGTTGATTGGTTTGTAGAACCGCAAGAATGTGACGACCCACAAACCTCACATAAACACGGCAACATAAACACATCATGCCACACCTCCTGTGTTCGCTTGCATACCGCCACACACACACACACACACACAAATGAGCCAGTGTTTCGTGACAGACACACACGCATATTGCACACGCTGTTTTCTACACAGTACAAACACAAGCCAGGCTATATGATCGGGATATTGAAAGATCAAGCCGCCTCATGACGTCAATTCATTCCCAACTGGTTTCTACCAGTGAGGTGGGTTTATACACTCTGCAATACGTACAAAACCTGTCGAATAGCGGATGAGCAGTGTATACTTGTAACCTCCGGTCTCGTGACTAACTCAACCTTCACCTTCACCTTACATTATTGTTCTAAGAGGTTCCAGGTGTGTTTGAACTATTTCTTTGTCTACGCAAACCTGTGATTATTCTGTGTCTGCATATTAGTTTTAAACTTTATACCCTTACTAGCAATTTGAGCTGAGAAAATTCAAGTCCTTGTTGGCAAAGCAATAGAACTGATATGTCTTGTAGCGTCCTGTTTTCCATGTAAATTCATTGCGCGCACGATATTGATGCACAAAATATGCCTCACGTACTCAAACTATCTCGAACGCGCGCAAGTGAAAGTACATTACAAATGCATGCAGTGAAAATGAAAAATCAGTATGCAAACAGCCATTTCGCGCCACGTGCAAGTGAAAGTGGTCACTATTGCACGAATAAGAACCATGGAAACACAATAGACACATATAATGAACACAACAATTGATAAGTGCAGTAAAAACGACAAGCAGCACAAAACAGAACAAGACAAACGTCTAGCGATTTGTCACACGGAATATGCACACTGAATACAACATCCTTCTACACAGCAGCAAGCATAACACCTTCCTCGGCCTGTTTGCGCAACAGCTGGAAATTGTCGAGGCTGTGAGCGTTGTTCATGGCCGCATTGGTGGTGGTCGTTGTGCTGTGTGAACTGTCCTCCTGGTGCTTGCGGAACGTCTGCAGTTCAAGCGCGCTGCATAGCGGAGTGTCCACCTCATACGTGCTGTTGAACTTGCTATAGTCCACCCAATACTCGCCGGTCTCCTTGCGGAAGTTGATAACTGGCTCCATGCGGTGACCCCACAGAATCTCGCCGGGTGTGAAGCTGCTGCGTGCCTGGGTGGTCATGGCTGTCGACTCGGTACTGCCCTCCAGCACGACGACAATCTCGAATCGCTCGCGGTGTAACAAGTCCTCGGCCGACATGTTGAACAAGGGAGACTCCTCGTCGATCGTGTGCACGATGCTCATTGGCCAGATGAAGAGGATCGATTGTACAGCGTCTCCTCTGCCCAAGTTCAACTCCTCCATGTCAAACTGGATTGTCTCGCCCTCGAGGCTGACGCGCTTCCTGATGATGTGAGCGCGCACGTTGGCGTCGACCAACGAAGAGGTGCGCATGTTACCCACTCGGAACATGAGACACAGTCGTCCGTCACGCTGACAGATCACCGCGTGCTTGGAGAACATGAGCGTCTGCGCTCGCTTCTTGGGCCGCGCCAGCTTGGTGAACACGACCGACACCATGAGCGCCTGGATGACCAGACCGACGATGCTCTGCACGCACAGTAGCACGACGGCATCGGGACAATGGTCGTTGATGTAGCGGTAGCCGTAGCCGATCGTGTGCTGACTCTCCAGACTGAACAGGAAGCAGCCACTGAGGTCGACCACGTTCTGCACGCACGGCTTCCACGCTGAGTTGTCGCGGTTGACAGGGTCGAAGTCTCCGTGTGCCACCATGATCAGCCACCAGACGAGTGCGAACAGCAGCCAGCTGAGCACGAAGCTCATGCTGAAAACGAGTAGCGTCCAGCGCCATTTGATGTCGACCAGTGTGGTCACAATGTCGGCCAGGTAGCGACGGTGGCTCTTCGACATGCGTTCCTGCACCACGTTCACGTCGCCGTTCTTGAACACGATACGCTTGCGCAGTTTGCGCGTGCGCAGGCGGTTGTTGCGCACTCGCAGCACCGAGGTGGTGTCGTAGCCGCCGACCGTGTGCTGGTACGTCGCTCCATTGGTGGTCGAAGACAGGGAGAGGCCAGCTAACGGCACGTGAGGCCCGCTGCCCGTGTTGGTGAAGGTGGCCGCCAACGATGACGTCACGGCGAGAGGCTTGACGTCCGTCGAGTTCCTCGAGTTGTTGACCAGGTCAATAGGCAGCAGTAGCTGGTCGGCCTGGTCAACAGACGAGCGATCTTGGTCGGCAGTTTGTGCACATGTTGAGTCAGTGGCGTGCCCACCAGTCGTCAGGCAGCCGCATTTATCAGCAACCATAGCAGCAGAACGAACGCATTCAACCGCACCGTGCGAACATACACTGTTCTGATATCAGTTGACCTTGACAAATGTTGAAAACAATGCACTGTCGACTCGTTGCTGCTGCTAGCAAATTACAATTCACATGCTTGAATCAAGTCAGGATAATAATACTCCACCCCGCACGACCCACCACTAACCACACACCTCAACACACACCACACCACAGCACAAAATGTGTGCATACGGACCATATGTGAGTGTACGGATCCAGTCGCTCTGCGTGACTACAGGCGTACGACGTCAGAATCACGTGACGTAAGCACCGATCGTTGCGCCATCTTGCGGCACAACCTGAAAAACAAGTAAATATGTATAGAGACGATCAAGTATAGGTGAAAGGTAAAAAATGATAAGTTTGTTGATAACCTGTGTTTATGATTGGCGATGGATTTAATGATTGCGTTTCACTCTGTTATAACGTAATCTTCCAGTTCACCGCACGCACATCACGACAATAACATACACAATAAGACTTCGCATCATTACAGACATTACAGAGGTTGTTGATGCTGAATCACCTGAAAACCACTTGTTGAAAATGAGACTCTTAGCATTCTTATTCTTATTCTATTCTATTAGAGAGATTCTTTGAGAGCAAGTAATTATATCTAGGCTTAAAATTTATTGTGATTTGATTGCTTTTAATTCAATCATTACCTATATGCACGCACAAAAAACACCAGGAAAAACCGAAATGTTTTTTTGTGTGTACAAATGTGCCTACATGATTTTGGTACCCTTAGAATAATTGCAAAAATATACATGAAATTCCAAATAATTTGACAAGCCCTGTAACATGGGGTAAATACCAAATATTTTGACTTATTCCATATAATCAAGAAAGTTCCTACAATAATAACTAATTATTCTTGAATAACAAATTTTAATCGTAAATTTATGACAAAATATCTGGAATTATATCTAGAGATATATCTAGAAATTATGTCGTGTTGTACATATGTCATGAGTCATGCTTATGTTATGTAGTAGTTCTGCGAGCTGCTTTGGAGGAGTGCAACTGGAAATATGTTTAATAAGAATAAATAATAAAGAATTAGTTGGCTGCGCAGTTGGATAATTGTCATATGTCAAGATATCGTGTATGTGTGTGTGTGTGTGTGTGTGTGTGTGGGAGACTGAGGAGCGTAGAGTAGCGAGCACATCAGCTTGTTGTGTACGTGAACTTGACTGTCTGACATTGTTTGACCTCGAGCCAGACAACAGGTGGAATGCATCGCATATCGCGTCCTACTGACCCACTTTACTGCGCGACAACAATTGCCGGATACTGGCCTCAAGATGGCCGTTTCGCACGCTCATTCCGTCCACAACCATCTCAACCTGTATTCCGTCCACAGCCATTTCAACCTGTGTTCGCGCACCAGTGACGCTGTTTACTGCTCACACACACTGACACTGACACTGACACTGACACTGACACACACTGACACACACACAATGACACTAACACTGACTCACACACACACTGACACTGACACACACTGACACACACACACATTGACACTGACACACACTGACACTGACACACACTTACACTGACACACACTGACACTGACACTGACACACACACACACACAGACACACACACACACACACACACACACACACACACACACACACACACACACACACACACACACACACACACACACACACACACACACACACACAGACACACACTGACACACACTGACACATACACACACACACACACTGACACACACTGACACACACTGACACTGACACACACACACTGACACTGACACACACTGACACACACTGACACACAATGACACTAACACTGACACACACACACACACACTGACACTGACACTGACACACACACACACACACACACACACACACACACACACACACACACACACACACACACACTGACACACACACACACACACTGACACACACACACACACACACACATTGACACTGACACACACACACACACACACACACACACACACACACACACACACACACACACACACACACATACACTGACACACACTGACACTGACACACACACACACACTGACACTGACACACACACACGCACACGCATTGACACACACTGACAATGACACACACTGACACTGACACTGACACTGACACTGACACACACACACTGACACTGACACACACACACGCACACACATTGACACACACTGACACTGACACACACTGACACTGACACTGACACACACACACACACACTGACACACACTGACACACACACTGACACACACACACTGACACACACACACATTGACACTGACACTGACACAGACTGACATTGACACACTGACACTGACACAAGCACGTTGACACTGACACTGACACTGACACAAGCACGTTGACACACATTAATTCAACCCAGACGAACAGAGACAGAGGAGACACTGTTATAACAGTTATAACAGTCGTAACAGTTATCGAAATTTAACAAACACGAGAGTGGCACAGTGAGCGTGTGACCGAGATGTTTTTCAATGAGAGAGGCAGCTCAAATAGCAGCCAGTTGAGAATTGTCGTGTAAGGAGTGAGCGAGGCAGTGAAGATGAGTGGCTTGTTTACCAGCTCTGCAGTGACCCGGAACAAGACGATAATTGGCCAAGCAAACACCCCATCTCTTCTGTCTCACTAGATATTCAAATGCTCGTGAAAATGATGAGAAACTATTTTTTCAACCTAATGCAGTGGCTCGTGTAACTTGTGAGAAATATAAACTCGGACTGAAGCATTAAAATGTGTTTTTATCATTCAGAATTAGTTTATTAACGTATCTGGTGACTTCCTGTGACATTGACGATTTTGAGGATCAAGTAAAATTAGTGAAATATAGGGGTGTTGTTGTGGAAAATGAAGAATTGGCTCATTAACTAGTGGATAATCGGGGAACAAGGGTTACCGACCACCGATCTAATAAAATATTAAACATTATCATCCAGCTACTTTGGGAACTCATTTGGAAAAATCAATTCACTCTGGATTTATGAGCACTAGTGAGAATTGGTGAGCATTAGTGAGCATAGAATACACAAGTAATGAATACACAAGCAATGAATACACAAGTGAGTTGATAGCACGAATGCTGGAGTTTTTCAGTGCTACCGGTCGTTGAACTTTCATACGAGCGTTTGTGTATGCTCGACTCCGTGTGTGTGTGTGTGTGTGTGTGTGTGTGTGAGTGTTGGATGAACGGTATTCGTGACAGTGTACGGTACTTGTGCACAGAGCACGCAGTCAGTAATATAGAATGATTAGCATGCACGCGCAGCCTGCACGCCCGTTCGGTGTCTGTCCCCAATTGCAGAATAAAAGTGCGATTAAAAAAGAAATATGGAGAAGAAACACAATTAAAATAGAAAATCGAGTTGAAATACAATCATATCTAATCAACGCGATTAAAATTTAATCGCCAATGTTAATTTAGGAAGATATTAAATTGTATATTAAATCGTAAGTACCAGCATAGTTATATAGAAATAGTTTTGTTCTCTGCTGTTTTATGATTTATTCAAACGATGTGCAATTAAATCACGTACAAGTTATGAAGAAATACTCCCATATTTGACTCTCAAATTCATATTCGCCTGCACTGACACATTTGGAAAATATTCAGTCCTTTAAATCCTCTGCGTCATAGTGGTTTTTTACTACACGACAGATATTGTAATTTAACTAATGTTTTTTATGTCTAGTTATCTGGTGCAATCTGTGTGGAACTCATACATTGTTTTGTGTGTGTGTGTGTGTGTGTGTGTGTCTGTGTGTGTGTGTTGTGTGTGTGTGTCTGTGTGTGTGTGCTATGCGGAGCATGAAGGAAGGTGAGTTAGTTAACTTTCTCTGACAGCGGCCCTCTGACATGAAATGAAACACTGGGTGACACACCGCTCTCATTGTTATATGCACTCGCCACAACACACACACACACACACACACACACACACACACACATACACACACACACACACACACACACACACACACACACGACTCATTATGGACAGCCATGGTAGGCAGTGATGAGGTGAGAGTGTGATGGTGTCGCGGTTACACTCAGCTGCTACTGAATGCCTGGCGCAATGACACAATGTGACATTATGAAACAGCCGACATGCCTCACGTGCCTCATGGCTTCACGGTCCGCCAATCAAACAAATGCACAAGCCAAGTTCATATGCAGATTGTGATTGCAGTCGGATTGGATTATCATTTGGATTGTTATTGTAATTCAAACATGACTGCAGTCTGGTTATACTGAAATGAGTTATTCAAGCTAAAACAATTTATACGAGCATTTATTACGAGCGAACTTATAGCTACACACACACACACACGCACACACACACACACACTGACACACACACTGACACACACACTGACACACACTGACACACACACTGACACACACACTGACACACACTGACACACACTGACACACACTAACACACACACACACACTGACACACACTGACACACACTAACACACTGACACACACACACACACACACACTGACACACACACACACACACACTGACACACACACACACAAACACACTGACACACACACTGACACACACTGACACACACACACACACACTGACACACACACACTGACACACACTGACACACACTGACACACACTGACACACACACACACACACACTGACACACACACACACATTGACACACACTGACACACACTGACACACACACACACACACACACACACACACACACACACACACACACACACACACACACACACACACATATTGACACACACTGACACACACACACACTGACACACACACACACACTGACACACACTGACACACACACACACTGACACACACTGACACACACACACACACTGACACACACACACACACACACTGACACACACTGACACACACACACACACACTGACACACACACACTGACACACACTGACACACACACACACACTGACACACACTGACACACACTGACACACACACACACACTGACACACACACTGACACACACTGACACACACACACACACACACTGACACACACACACACACTGACACACACACACTGACACACACTGACACACACACACACTGACACACACACACACTGACACACACTGACACACACACACACACACTGACACACACACACTGACACACACACACACTGACACACACACACACTGACACACACACACACACTGACACACACACACACTGACACACACTGACACACACACACACTGACACACACTGACACACACTGACACACACACACACACACTGACACACACACTGACACACACTGACACACACACACACACACACACTGACACACACACACTGACACACACACACTGACACACACTGACACACACACACACTGACACACACACACACTGACACACACACACTGACACACACACACACTGACACACACACACACTGACACACGTGTGCACTGGCAGGTAGCCCGTGTGGAGCCGGTGTGTGCACAGAGAAAGCGGTTGTACGTAGCGTTCTGTACCAGGCATTGTACCACTCATTGTACCACTCCACTGCGGTCTTCACATACCGGTACTTGCACACAGCAGCGTGTCTGTCTGTCTGTAGATTCCCAGATATACAGCCACGCATACAAACAGGTAAGATCATCCGGTTTCGGCGACAAAGCGAAGATGTGCGTGTGTGTGTGTGTGTGTGTGTGTGTGTGTGTGTGTGTGTGTGCGTGTGTGTGTGTGTGTGTGTGTGTGTGTGTGTGTGGTGTGGAGCGTGAGGTCGGTGATGTGTGAGTCAGTTGACCGTTGTTACGAGGTCGTACAGCATTGTGGCGGGTGTTGTCGTGTGTTGGTTTGAGTGTGTGTTGGTTTGTGTGTGTGTGCTAGCTGAATCAGTCGCATCATAGTCGTCGTGGTCTCTTTCTCATTGTGCTTGCAACCATATTCCCTCAGTGTATTTCAGGTGTGTGTTGTGAAATGACACTGGCTGCGATATATATATATATATATATATATATATATATATATATATATATATATATATATATATATATATATATATATATATATATAGAGAGAGAGAGAGAGTTGTCGGGAGTGGAGGAAATATCTCTTATATTCGGGGTATACTGTATGTGTGTGTGTAATTTCAAATGTATTGTCATCATCATCAACAAACATCAGTAACATAGCAGTGGTGAGAGACATCAATTCGTCGAGCCACAGCTCCCTCACCAACGAATATCAAATACAATTTTCACATGAAATTATGAACAGTAATGACAAATTTGGCAAAAACACAAAACGAAGACAAGAATTAAACGTGTGTATGTGTGTGTGTGTGTGTGTGTGATGGATAGACATGAACGTGCAGACGAAGGGATTGGCGTTGATCTTGTTGTTTGTTGTGAACACCGCGTTGCCTGCGTTGGCGCAACTTCATCAAAATCATCTTCAGCAGAAATCGCCATATGCAGATCCTCTCTACAGAAAATTCGTCAGCAAACCAAACAATATTAAAAAGCAAAACTATTATTATCCGCAGAAACTGCAGGGCATTGAAAAGGTACGCGGCCATAACTACGTATTATCAATATTCAAGCAACAACAACAACAACAACAATAATAATAATAATAATGACAACATTATTAATAATAATAATATTATTATTATCAACAATAATCATTGCTTGAATTTTTGGTTATTCCTCTTCTTATTGGTGTTCTGTGTTAAGTTTTGTTGGAAAAAAGTTTCATTAACGGAAGTAATAGGAGATTTGCTATTTGTGGGAGGAATCGTGCCAGTTTTCTCACTTGGCTCAGCTCATCTCACTAGTTATCGTCCTCTTGTTTGATAAACCATCTCTCA
The DNA here is from genome assembly GCA_916048095.2 of Sacculina carcini. Lineage (NCBI taxonomy): Eukaryota > Metazoa > Arthropoda > Thecostraca > Sacculinidae > Sacculina > Sacculina carcini. The sequence continues at coordinate 320,558 of OU696571.1, read as the reverse complement.
TAACATCTGGCGTGATCATATTAAACTACTGGCTCGATACAGCGTCGCGGATGAGATGGCTGGCTGTTGTTAGTTGGTGAATTAGTGTTTGGCTAATGAGTTTGATGTTTGGTTCACGCAGAATGACTACAACTACGGCACGTTGTCGAGCTCGGGTGCTGCACTGGCCGGGCCCAACAGCGGACAAGCAGGAGCTCTGACTCAGTCGAGTTTTGACTGGGGCAGCACGCTGAACATGGTGCTGCAGTTTATCATGGGAACAGCACAGGCATTCACAAGCGGCACTCAGATCGACAAAATCGACAGCGGGGTCAATAAGCACACACCTCTCTCTCTCGAGCTATTCGCTTTTTGTGTTTACTCTCTGCTTTCATGATACTGTTTGTGCTGTCCGCCTGTTCATGCGCTTTCATAATGCAGTTTTCCATGCAGTAGCCAAGTGATGTATCAACGCTGGGTCGAAGTGAAGACGTGTCACCGACTCATGATCATGTTGAACAGGATGGCTTCTCGTGGGCCAAGGTGATCAGCATAGGCATGCAGGTGCTGCTCAACGTTCTCGGAGGAGGAAGTGACAACCAGATCGAGAAGAACGACGACCCCACCAAGACCGCCATGCAGGTGAATGTCACACTCGCCCACAAACAATCAGCCTCTCATAGTGCTGGCATCACCGCTGATTTGCCGGATAAAGCAAACTCTGTTTGCCTGTGCTCAGCATGCGGTACACTTCAGCCAATATCTAATTCTACTGAATTTATATTTCGTTATAGTTGAAATTGAATATCGGTCGTAAACTTGTTAAGTAAGTGGATATTGTCGAATTGAGCGGCGGTGTCATGAAACTGTTCTAATAACTGCTGACTGATGACAGGGAGTCCTGGCCACTGTGCTTGGTCTTGCCATGGGAGACAGCGACCCTGACTCGGTACAAATCATGGCCAAACAAGCCACTGAGGTACCCGCCCCACATCACATCATCACATCACATCATCACATCATCTCATCATCACATCATCACATCATCACATCACCACATCACATCATCACATCATCATCACATCATCACATCATCATCACATCACATCACCACATCATCACCATCACATCACACCATCACATCATCACATCACCACCATCACATCATCATCACATCATCACATCATCACCATCACATCACCACATCATCACCATCACATCACACCATCACATCATCACATCATCACATCATCACCATCACATCCCCACATCATCAATCACCATCACATCACCACATCATCACATCACCACATCATCACATCACCATCACATCACCACCATCACATCATCACATCACCACATCACCACCATCACATAACCACCATCACATCATCACATCATCACATCACCACCATCACATAACCACCATCACATCACATCATCACATCATCACATCACCATCACATACCAACATCACATCACCACCATCACATCACATCACCACTTTTTTATTTTTTATTTATTTCTTGTAATAACGAACACATCATCACGCCCCACCTAATTTATATTGATAGGACGAATTGAATCAGCAGGCGCAAATATTTACAATTACTGATAAATTCGTGGAATCACGTGCAAAACTGTCAGATTGAACTTCTATTATATTAACATTGGTTAGACAGCACACAAATGCATTGTTTACAAAGACCGCTGGTATATTTGTCACAAAATGCATGGATAATTGCGATACAAATATTCGCGTGTTAGTTGGTAATATTTGTAATGTTTATCTGATGTCAGTTGTTCAGCGTCATCATGAGCTTGGTGGATGCACTCAAGACATCGTTCAGTGAAAGATCCGTCTATTCCCGATCTCTCGGACAGAACGACATCACCGCTGACACTGCGCTAGCGGCCATCACCATGATGGAGGTATTATCACACAATATTCACCATGATGGAGATATTATTACACAATATTCACCATGATGGAGATATTATCACACAATATTCACCATGATGGAGGTATTATCACACAATATTCACCATGATGGAGATATTATCACACAATATTCACCATGATGGAGGTATTATCACACAATATTCACCATGATGCAGGTATTATCACACAATATTCACCATGATGGAGATATTTTCACACAATATTCACCATGATGGAGGTATTATCACACAATATTCACCATGATGGAGATATTATCACACAATATTCACCATGATGGAGGTATTATCACACAATATTCACCATGATGCAGGTATTATCACACAATATTCACCATGATGGAGATATTATCACACAATATTCACCATGATGGAGGTATTATCACACAATATTCACCATGATGGAGGTATTATCACACAATATTCACCATGATGGAGGTATTATCACACAATATTCACCATGATGCAGGTATTATCACACAATATTCACCATGATGCAGGTATTATCACACAATATTCACCATAATGGAGGTATTATCACACAATATTCACCATGATGGAGGTATTATCACACAATATTCACCATGATGGAGGTATTATCACACAATATTCACCATGATGGAGGTATTATCACACAATATTCACCATGATGGAGGTATTATCACACAATATTCACCATGATGGAGGTATTATCACACAATATTCACCATGATGGAGGTATTATCACACAATATTCACCATGATGGAGGTATTATCACACAATATTCACCATGATGGAGGTATTATCACACAATATTCACCATGATGGAGGTATTATCACACAATATTCACCATGATGGAGGTATTATCACACAATATTCACCATGATGGAGGTATTATCACACAATATTCACCATGATGGAGGTATTATCACACAATATTCACCATGATGGAGGTATTATCACACAATATTCACCATGATGGAGGTATTATCACACAATATTCACCATGATGGAGGTATTATCACACAATATTCACCATGATGGAGGTATTATCACACAATATTCACCATGATGGAGGTATTATCACACAATATTCACCATGATGGAGGTATTATCACACAATATTCACCATGATGGAGGTATTATCACACAATATTCACCATGATGGAGGTATTATCACACAATATTCACCATGATGCAGGTATTATCACACAATATTCACCATGATGGAGGTATTATCACACAATATTCACCATGATGCAGGTATTATCACACAATATTCACCATGATGCAGGTATTATCACACAATATTCACAATGATGGAGGTATTATCACACAATATTCACCATGATGGAGATATTATCACACAATATTCACCATGATGGAGGTATTATCACACAATATTCACCATGATGCAGATATTATCACACAATATTCACCATGATGCAGGTATTATCACACAATATTCACCATGATGGAGGTATTATCACACAATATTCACCATGATGCAGGTATTATCACACAATATTCACCATGATGCAGGTATTATCACACAATATTCACAATGATGCAGGTATTATCACACAATATTCACCATGATGCAGGTATTATCACACAATATTCACCATGATGGAGGTATTATCACACAATATTCACCATGATGCAGGTATTATCACACAATATTCACCATGATGCAGGTATTATCACACAATATTCACAATGATGGAGGTATTATCACACAATATTCACCATGATGGAGATATTATCACACAATATTCACCATGATGGAGGTATTATCACACAATATTCACCATGATGCAGATATTATCACACAATATTCACCATGATGCAGGTATTATCACACAATATTCACCATGATGCAGGTATTATCACACAATATTCACCATGATGCAGGTATTATCACACAATATTCACCATGATGCAGGTATTATCACACAATATTCACCATGATGGAGGTATTATACTGGCACAGGTTTGAGAGTTTCTCTGCGTGAGATATTATTGCTTAGAGCGGGGTAATTCAAGCAGCTAGATAAGCGAGAACAAAAATTGAACTGTGCGACTCAGTTACTGCGACTCAATTACTGCGATTCAATTACTGCGATTCAATTACTGCGATTAAATTACTGCGATTCAATTACTGCGATTCAATTAGTGTGAAAATATCCCGGGATTACACAATAGAAGCGATTCTGAGACTGAGCATTGTGAAATTATAATGAGAAATAGTAATTTGGAAATGTGGCGTGTTTTTCCTTATAAAGACCATTGTTGTTGTGTAATTACGTGCAGGGAATGGCCCGCAACTACCTGACTGAGGAGCTGGCGTGCAACCAGAAGTCGCTGTGTCTCGCTAGCAGGGAGTGTTCTGAACGCACCTCAGCATCAGGGTACATGTGTCAACTAGCTGGGTGAGCCTCTAGTCACGAACACTGCACGAACACACACACATACACATATACACACAGGCAAGTTCACACGCTCCATGGATGGGTCAGTTTGTTCAGCTAGGATATCTCAGCTTGACTGTTGTGTCCATAAATGCTTAATGGACACATTTGATTTCACCCCTATGTTTGTGTACAACTTCTGGACCCGTTCTTGTGGCGTGTCGGTGTTCGGGTGGCAAATAATGTGTTGTTGATCATTTCAATTGTGTGTGTGTGTGTGTGTGTGTGTGTGTGTGTGTGTGTGTGTGTGTGTGTGTGTGTGTGTGTGTGTGTGTGTGTGTGTGTGTGTGTGTGTGTGTGTGTGTGTGTGTGTGTGTGTGTGTGTGTGTGTGTGTGTGTGTGTGTGTGTGAATCCAGTTATGCGGCTTCGTACTTGACTGCGGGACAATCTCCAATGCATCATTTAACCGATGCCGTACAAAATGGCCGCCAGGGAGTCGACTGCCATCTTGTTTACAGCTCGTGCCACTTGTTCTAGGGCGCCTCACTAAAGCTGACTTCTTCTATCATTTTAGATATTTGTCGTTTGCATGCATTAAAACCGCTTGCCACAATTAGAAAACATCAAACATTCTTGTATTTTATTAGAATTTATTATCCCAAGCTCAACTCAAGCATATATCAACGAGCATTTAACTATGAGTGGTCGAAAAAGACGGAAAATTATTCCAAATGACCAGTAAATTAATTTGATAATATATTTTTATAATACTTTTGTAAGTGATAATTTGAATTTTTACGATTGGACATAACTTATGTCCATTTTTTAGAAAAAAACCAACAGTTTTTATACCAAATTGATTAATTCAAGTGAGTTGGCTGCGTTGTTTTGTTAAAATATGGCTTACATTATATAATAGACAATCGTTATCGCCTGCAGGGCTCATGAAATTGACTATTGGAAATATCATTTCTATACATTTTGTGTAGAAATTTAGGCCAGCTGTGAAAGCAGAATGGTACAGTTAATATAAAGGATAATACAAGTGTTGGCGAACAACAAAGTGACTTGAAATTATGTCAAATAATGTGTGTTAAATTAAGTTTGTGTTGTTGAATTATTTAATATTTAACCGCATTTCGTTCGATGTTTTGTGGTGAATATTATTGAATATATGTTGCGATGTACATGCGCAGTGTTTCAGTGTTGTATTGTTATTGGGTGTACTGCTGACAGGGTACCAATTCACTGATGTCTTGTCACAAACACTCGCTCGTGTAGCGCTCGGGAAATTACACCGTATTATGATATTACTATTAGTGGTGGGATCTAGTACCATTTTTGCCAACACTCGTCAATGGTGATAAATATCGACGTTGATCAAGATGTTACATCCATAATATCTATAATAGTAATAATGCCACGTCTGGGTTGCCGTGGATCGACACAAGTCAACATAGTCACTGTATTTACACGCACACACACATAACAGGACAGCAATCACTGGACACACACACACACACACACACTCACACACACACACACACTCACACACACACACACACACACACACACACACACACATGCTCCGACAACACACACACAGTGGCGACGCCAAGATTTTCCCATGGGGGGCTGAGGAGGACTAAGGAAAAAGTTATGGCGGCTAAGGCGAAAGTTGATGGGGCTTGGCGAAGCATGAAGAGCTACACTCGAACGCTGACTACATACTATTATAATAAGATACTGGGGCACACGGATTCAGTCCTCGAACTTGAACCATAATTAAAGGACTTCATTTACAATGGTAAGAAATTGTAATGTACATGATTATTATTTTTGGGTGGGCTTGGCACATTTTTGGGGGGCTCCAGCCCCCCCACATGGCGCCGCCATGGTGACACACAGACATACGTACAAACAGGCGTGCACAGAGCTGGTAGGGTCGCGAAGTTGCGCGAGACGAAATATCTGTCCACCACAAAAATATTAATTATTAATATATATACTTTATTAATGTTATTTAATTGATAATATATTAATAAATGATCAATAAATGATAATGTATTGATAACCCTTTCTATTAAGTTTTTCGACGAAGCAAATTTGTGTTCACCAGTTGTGGAATTCGATTCGAGCCAAATATAGAGCCAAATATAGCATATAGAGGTCGCAGCTCGAGCGTGTCCGTGATGATTATATGCGTCACACTTGATGATGTGATTCCACAGTGAGTCATCATCGCGTTACTCAATCACAGTTGCATGACAGTGCTAGCTCAGTCAGTTGGTGTTTGTTCGCTGGCAGGGTTGGGTTGTCTATTTGTCCAGTATTTTCCAGATCTTCCACGATGGCCATGTCAGACTCGTGCGGCGACATGTTGAAGTACACATTTGGCTTCTTCAACCTGCTGCTGTTTGTGTTCGGCGTGGTGCTGCTGGGATTGGGAACTTATGCGATGGCAGGCGACGCTACCAAAATCAACGCGGCCATCGGGACCGACTTGTACAAGGGAACGGCCATAGTGCTTATCGCCAGCGGCGTGGTCATCGCAGCTGTGAGCTTTCTCGGCTGCTGCGGAGCTCTCTCAGTAAGATACAGTCTCAGTCAGTCTCAGTCTCTCTCTCGCTCACAAATCACCCTGTCTCTCTCAGTAAGATACTCGCTCACAAATCACCTGATGGCTGCATATTCACTCCACAACAACGTATTTATCTGTTTGTCCTTTTGTTATTACCACAGTGCACGCTGTTTTATATGAAACTGACTCAATTGACTCAATGTTCATCTGACTCAATGCTCCTCAATTTTGACTTGGATAATGTTGATGAACCTTTTATGGGACCTAATATGGGACCCCGTGTCCCCAAGCTTCCACACCATTGAAAATATCAAAACTTGCCAATGTTTTGTCGAGTAATTGTTCTTCAGCATCAGATGTCATATCGTTAAACATTGTTCATAACATAGGGGACCGTCATTCTTGAGCCGATTTCTCATGCTAGCTGAATTCAGGCGATGTTTAACAGTTTTTTTATATCGGTGATCACACGTTCAGCTTCCTTTTGACTCACTGCAGCACTTAGCGTGAACAAGCCGAGTCGTGGCAAGACCTCATGATCTCCCCCCACCCAAGGCAAGAACTGGAACCCCCATTATAAATAAAGCACCATCATAATAGAGTTCCCACTTCGGGAAAAGGCAGTTAAGAGCAGCTCCTTGGTCTCCTGGGGACTTTTGTTCACTACATTGTAATAAATTTCAATATAATGCTTGAGACAACGGGGTCCCTCAACACTTGGGGTCCCAGACCGAGGGTGCGAGAAGCGGTTGCCACGGCTCTGTAAGCAACATCGTCTCATTATGCATGTTTGACTCATGAAGGGGCGCGTGATTAATCGCATAAGCATGAATATGAGCATTTTCAGTTGTTTAGCCAGCTCGTGCCGCTGTTGCGTTGCAGTAATCCGATATCCCACCGCTTCTTCAAACCACTGCACTCATTCAACCTGTGAAACCTGTGCATCTAATCTGGATGTGTGTGTGTGTGTTGAGTCATTGTGCAATGATGCTATTGCTCGCCCGTTGCATGTGTTGCAACAATGAACTGTAGCGCTGGAATGCGTGCACGTGCAATATGGTGGCGGTATTGCAAGATGTTGCAATGCAACATGAATTCCTTCACCATAATTACAATAACCGATTACATAAAGTTGGTCAGGAATTTCGGCGAATAATTGATTGATATTTGTTGGAAAGTGTTGTTAAATTCACTTGTTATCACTGATTGGTATCAGTGATATTTGTTATTTGATATTTGCTATCACTGATTGATCTCATTCTCTCTCGTCTTCTCAATCTTCCAGCTATCCTTCAAGTCCTCTTGTCGCCTCTTCCTTTTTTTGTGTCCAACGCGGATGATAGTGTTGAACCGAAGTGAGTCATGTATGTAATTATAAGCGGTCGTCTAGTTGGTAATTCGTCGTTCTATTTTGCCTGAATTCCACCACATTTCAGCGGCCAACTCTTGCGTATCGTGTTTGTATATGCTATCTCGTGTTGGTAGGAATCAGGCCGTCATTTGTGTAATCAAGTAATCAAGCCTCATTATGAGTGTTGAGTTTGTTTATATAGAGTGGATATGCTGTCACGATCATCAATCCCACCCCGATATTTATTCCTAGCCACGCCCATAACACTAATATCGCTGTGATTCACACATATAAACTTTCTGTTTATTCATTGATGAATACGTTGTTTAAAAGTGTTTATACAACGTCGATCAGTGTAACATGTATTGCAAAAATTACATTCAACAAAGTGCATTAATTGCTGTAGAGATCTGTCTTGTGAATTTCAATATTTTCAGCAATGTAGCTGTATGAAATATATAGTGTTATAGGATGCTACATATCCTCTGTAATGAAATCTCTGTATTGTTTTATCTAATATTATAGTTTTGTAATGTCTTGGTGTCGCCTCTGATTGCCTTGAGAAACACACAGAACACCCGAGTGGTTGTATAGAAGCACACCCAAGCGAGCTAGCATCAGACTGACTGTAACAAGGCTCACAGTTGTGACATACAAACATACACGCATACACAATACATACACTGAACACTGGGTGACACGATGAACACTACCAAATATGGTGATGAACGATAAATGTGTGTGAACGCTTGTTGTGTGTCTATTGGACAACACTATAATTTGCTAACAGAATATATTGAATTTATTTGCAAGATGCGATGATGCAAGATCATGAAATTCACTGCCACTCATTATACTTGACGGCACATTATCGAATAATCTGTCATTTGCGCTCTCCGATCAGTGAACAAAATATTATTATAATTACACTGAAAAAATAATGAAGGAAATGAAAAGATAAATCATTGGATGTATATATTATGGTCAAATCTTATTTTTGATTCACCTCTCGCCAAGCCTAGTATAATAAATTTTCGGCTCCGCCCGTGAAATTCACGTGCCACACCTTGCTGTGCACTGTCATGTAGCGCTAATACCAATGACCATATATGGACTCAATTGATTATCTGAACAATTTATTTGATTAATGAATAATCGATATGACAAGTACCCCCTTAATCATGTGGCTTCCCTACAATGACTACGAGAGAAACTGCGTGTTATATAATAGCAAAACGCTAAAGTAAAAGAGATAGAACATTCAAACTGGTACATGAGAAAAAATATCTGATAAAAAGACAGCAAATTTGCATCAGGATATAAGTAATGACAACTAGAAATATAGAGACACACTTGAATCAGTCAATCATTTCTCGAATCGTTCAATCATCACTGATTCATTTATCTTGATTTATTCCGCCGGTAAACTGTTTTTGAAGGCCTTAATGGTTTTACTCTGCTGAATGCATTTTGCGTATTTTATTTGAGGCAGTTATACTACTCTTACTCTCCTGCTTAATTGTCTAGCTCGAGTTCTAGGTAAGCGTGTTCTCATAACATGCAGCACCGTGTCATTGCCCAGTTGGGAGCATATTGTGAGTGTATTGAGTGTGACGTATTGTGATGTTGTGATGTGCAGGAGAACAGGTGTCTTCTGACAGTGTTCTTCTGTCTTGTGCTCGTGCTGTTTGTGTTGTGTGGGGCCGGAGTGATCACCGGCTTTGTTCTGGGCAGCGAGAAAGTGCTCAACGAGGTCGAACACGCAATGCAGTCGACGTTTAACGAGTATGAAGACAACAAAGCTGCCAAGGGTGCATGGAACGTCATGCAAGCTTACGTAAGTTGCATAATTTCAACAAAATGTTGTGACAAAACAGTTCCATCAAGGATATTTAATTGAGAAAAATTACGCTTCCAAGTATAATATTTCGTGCCATTTTTCATTTAATTGTCTCGGTACAGACATTTGTCACTTGGACTGAGGCGAATTATGAGATGCAACCTGAAAGTCATCTTTTCTTAGTAGAGATATGTGAAAGAGTGGCATGGGTGTTGTGTGTGCGTGTTTGCAGTTCCATTGTTGTGGCATGGAGAGTGGACGCGACTATAAAGCCTTCTTCAGCAGGTACCAGGTGCCTGAGAGCTGCTGTCGACTGGATGACGGCAATAACCCGCTGCCTTGTGAAGATGAACCGAATGCTAGCAATTCGTACACCGACACTGGCTGCAGAGGATCCGTGCGCGAGTTCATAGCTCATAAGGGCAAGTTGTTTGGCTCGGTGTTCATCGGAGTGGTGGTGTTCCTGTTTGTCAGCATGGTGCTCAGTTGTGCCATCCGCAGTTCCATCATAGCTTAGCGCCGCTGACATTCAAGTTGGCTCGGTCATTTTATCTCACTAAGCTGCTGCCAATACAGGCCAGCGTGCTTATTATCTGCGTTAATATGCGTTCTTTGTTCAGATGTTGTGCATTGCCTCTCCACAAACATGCTTATATGCGTACACGTGTCTCTTATGTGGCTCCATATTTGTGTGTGGTTTTGGGCGCTTGAGCTTATTATATGCCATATTTTGAAATATACGTGGAGTGGATTTTATATTTTTCATGTGCGGTTGTTTTTATATACAATCGACCATCCAAATAGCGGAAACCTCTGAATAGTGGAATTTTGTCTCGTTTTCTTCGAGTCCGTTATTTGGAGGTGCGATTGTATATCTCAAAATTTCTTGGTTTCATTCTTGATTGGTTCTGTTCACTCGTGTAATGAGTTTCATCATGTTTATCTGTTAATTGTCAACAGTTTCAAGCACGACAGATAGCACAGACACTAGGCATGTATGTGTGTGTGTGTGTGTGTGTGTGTTTGTGTCATTGGTTCTCATTCAGAGTGGAGGTGAAGTTTCATATTTCATTTGAGCACTGCTTGCTGTTATTTCTGTCTGACTTGAGATTTGGTGCGCTGCATATTTCTTATATCTGTCAGCGAATTTGATCACTTTGTTTCCATGCTAGTCATCCAACTAGGTAGCGCGCAGAATTCAGAATTCCAGCAGAATTCGCTGTTAATTCACTGTCAAATGGACTAAGCACATGTTTCAGCAACCAGTGGTAATGATCGCCACACACCAACAATACTCACATGTTTAACACACAATAGCACACACATACAATGGCTCAAAAACAGCATACATGCACATACACACAGACATACACACATACCGCAAAACCGTAATCGTTTTGAGTATTGACGTCATCAAGCGTGCATTTCACCAGTCACAATGGCTCAATGTTGCATGATGGAGCGTCACCAATGTGTGATTACTGAGTTTTATCTATGATACTAGCACTGGTGAGTCACCTCGGGGTACTTATATTACTTACATTACTCATTATCTGATCAATATGAATCAGTGTGCAATAATGGTCGATCTCATTTGTGCCGCCAGCGTATGCAATAACATCTCACTGAATGTGAACACTGAAGTGACGAGGAGAAATAGGACACACTGAATCTACACACACGTACAGGCACACTTGTCGTCATACTGCCGTGTTCAAACTGGCAGCATGAGACATTTGATACGGCTCATGATATCATATCTGCCAGTATCAGTGAGTTTACGCTGCTCACTGACATTCAGCTTGCTGGAACTAGTGAGTTTATGTGATTTGCCAGATTGCCACTGATGTAAGGTTGCACACCACTGATATGATGCAATGCAACATTGCAATGCAACAATGCAATGCTATGCTATGCAACAATGCAATGGTAATATTACAGGTATAATGCAATACAACGCACTCACTCACTCACTGATATAAAACAATGCACTTTTCTCGAAATACACGCTCCAGGCTAACACACAAGCAGTGCAAGCATGCATACATGCAGACAAACACACATGCAGACAAACACAGGCGGATCCAGAGGGGGGTCTCAAGGGGCTGACCCCCCAAATGTTTCCATAATCATCTTATAACCAAGAGATTGACTAGGAGGTCAAGCAAACTATTTTTTCTGTATAATTTGTTAATATAAGCATGATCGCAAAGACGTTACATAATGATATATGTACATGACTGATCGCTCCCAAGATTCAGCCCCCCAAAATTGCACTCTGGATCCGCCACTGGACAATAACACGCACACGCAGAGCAAAGCAAGTTGATAAAAGTGATAAACATGATACACAACACTGTGTGTTTCTATTCCATGTTCTATTTCTATTGACATTTTCCTACTGCCTATGTACCTGAAATTTGTGTCACCTGCATATTTATCTGTTTTCTCATTTTTTCTCAGTTTTTATTGTTATCATCATTTCATATTTATTCTTGGTAGCATTCTGGTACTCTGACGGACAAACATACGCGCACACAAACGTGTGTGTGTCAGAATGGATCAGAAAATACGACGACGTCAAATGGTGTCTGATTTTTGTGAAAATGTCTGCACGCCCTCGTTGGTAATATTAAATATCTATTCAATAAAGCTTTGAGTGCGATTTTTATACAGGCATCGCGGTATTCACGGCCACACCCAAGCAGAGCCGCTTACTTCAACACGTGTAATGTTTATGATCAACCAATCACCGTTGTCTATACCTGGCACAGGTTGGATTAAATTTAGAACCAAATATAGTCAAATACGTGTTGTTCATCGTTCGGTGAATAGGACAGAATCGTTGCTTACTTGAAAAATGTGATCACATTCGACAGAAACGAATTTTGATCGAACATAATTATAATATATTGTTATTGTTTCATTTCTGTTACTCATCGGTAATTACGGATAATGATGGGTTACGCCTGTATAAATTTAAAATATTAAGCTAGACAATGTTGACGATTATTGCGCAATTTTGTGGTATTATGACTTTTGTGAGTTGTTCTGTTAGTTCATCTGAGCCTAACCTGTGCTATATGCAGTAACCAATAACAACAACAACAACAACAACAACAATCTGTTAGTTGTAATTTGGGTTTCAAAAATACAAATAAACTTAAAAAATTGATATTCAAGTTTTTCATTCGAATTTAACATTGTTCAATACCGTTTTTGCTACATGTTAAAAGTGTAGACGTGGAAGCTCTGCGATGAAAATTTAACGATTTGAAAAATAAATATCCTCTGACCAGGTCATTATTCGACAGGTATTATTTGCTTATTCAGTGGAATACGCTTCATGTCAGTCCTGGGTGTGTGTTTTCCTGTTGAGATGGCTTTGTGTTCGGCGCCGTAGCGCGCAGATGGTTAATTGAAGTGGCAGATTCTTGCATCAGCTGGTGAGTTCCAACGTGAACCTTTATATCTGCTTTTTGTTGGTCATTTGACATCTTGAAATAATTACTTGAGGTAATTTATGTTTTTAGTGCGAGATTAGCTGCTATTAATGTTGTTTCATTTGTGTCAGTGCATGTTGTTTGCAGGTAGTTCTCATAATTGGGCTTAAATAGTTAGTTTGGGAGTAGAATATTATCTAGGCACGTATATTTCACTTGTTGGAACCGCCAATAATAAAGGGATTTCGGCAAGAGCTATGAGTGTGGGCTGAAACTAGTGGCGTATGTTTGTTGAGTGATTCAATCTCGCTGAGTCGACACGATTGACCGGTGTCATATTTAGCAGGCACAAACTGCCTCACCGCCGCGTGTGCGTCGCCAGTCTCATGCAAGACAGACTGTTGTGAGGCTCGTAATGATGTGAGTGTTGAATGATGCACTACAGCTTGCTGGATACTGCTGTGACCGCCAGTCTCGTGGCCTCACTGGTCCGTACTGCTGAGACGTGCGTGTGCTGGGAGACTGCCGACACCCTGCTTGTCGGCACGTGGTCGTGTCGGTGCTGGAGAGGGGCCGATGACGTCCAACAGTGGAGGCGGTGGGGGCGGCGTGACGTATCGCGTGGTGCACATAAACTCTGCCAGTTCTAGCGGCGCCGGCGCCTCTCACAACACATCCTCGCCGGCACTGATCAACAGCGCGCTGCATCTGCCTTCCACGACCGCCTCTCAGATGGCCTACATCACGACCACAGGAGCAGGCTCCGCCGCCGCCACCTGCCCAGATGTCGCCATCACCTCAGCAAACGGTCTGTTTCACGTGCCAATGTCTCGCGCTGCGCTCCGTTAACAATGCCAACAATGTCGGCTTATTATGACGTTTTCGTTTGCCACTTGTACTAGACCGGAGTCGGCAGACCGCGGCTCTTTAGCGCTGCCTGGTAGCTCCCGACAGCGAGACGCTTCGGAGCTTTTTTAAAAATGCTGGAAAATGGAAAAAGATAGGGAGGAATATATCTATTGTTTGTTATAAGGATTATAAGGTTTATATATAAATCTTATATATAGCTTTTAATCATTTGCGGCTCCAGACATATTTGATTTGGTTTTGTGGTCCAATATGTCTCTCTCAACATTTTGGGTTGCCTCATGCGTGCACTAGACACTGCATGCATGAAGCACCTACACACACACACACACACCTACACACACACACACACACCTACACACACACACACACACACACACACACACACACACACACACACACACACACACACACACACACACACACACACACACACACACACACACGACAATATGGCAGTCAGGTTGTGAGTTGTCTCAGTGGAGTTATCAGCTGCTATCAAGCTCACACTTTGTTACCAATCTCATTTTAGTAATACTTACAATTGGCCATGCGCAAAATGATTCGGTTTCGTGGCTTTTCCTCATGAAAATTGGTACTACTGTGTGTGTCTGTGTGTGTGTGTGTATCTGTTATCGACTACGTATGTATGTGTGTGTGTGTGTGTGTGTGTGTGAGGCAGCAGGTTTCTACGTGATAGGAGGCAGTCACGCATCTAGCGTGTTGCAGGCAGGAACGGCGGGGGGTGCAGGGTCAGACGGTGGGGTCAATGACCTGGTGACCGAGCTGCCTCGTGACCACCGCCGACGAGCCACGCACAACGAGGTCGAGCGACGCAGAAGAGTCAACATCAACAACTGGATCTCCAAGCTGGCCAAGATCCTGCCAGATCCCAGCGGCTCCGGCGATCTCACCAAGAACAATATGGTGCCCACTGCCGACACGCTCACAAATGTGTGTGTGTCAGTGTGTCAGTGTGTGTGTCAGTGTGTGTGTGAGCCCTGTTATTTGTGTTTGCGTGTCTATTGTGTTATCTGTCTATTTGTTTGAATTTATGTCTCTGTGTGTCTGTTATGTTGATTTCTGTTGTTTGTAGTTGTGTGTTTATTGTGTTGTCAATCTGAGTGTATGTCCTTGCAGGTCTGCTGTGTGTGTTTTTTCTCAATATGTATGTGTGAGAGTGTATTTTTGCGTATGTTAACGGGAATGTCTGTATTTGTGCGTACACGTGCTTGTCTGTTGAGTGTGTCTGTGTGTGTGTGTCTGCGTGTGATTGTGTATGTGTATGACTCTTGTGCTTGAGTGTGTGCATGTGTGTGAGCGCTTTTGAGACCTTCGGGTGAAAGATGCGATATTAATGTCTTAATGTAATGAAACACAAGTGTAAGTTCAAGTTGCTTGTGTTATGCGCGCGATCGATACATTGCCGACGTGTGTCACACGACACGATAATTAATCTCGCTTGCGCGTGTGTGTGTGTGTGTGTGTGTGTGCACGTGCAGAGCAAGGGTGCGGTGTTGGCGCAGGCGTGCGACTTTATCAGCGAGTGTCGCCACTACCGCGCCAAATACGCCGACGCCGTGCGAGACAACGAGAAGTTGCTCGACGATATCAAGCTGTTGAAGCAGAGCAATGAGGCGCTGGTCACAGCCAACCAGCTGCTGAAGGCGCACCTCAAGACTCAGGGCACGCTGCTCATCGACTCATCAGACTCACATTCTGCTCACTGACCGCTCGCTCTCTGCTCTTCTGTGCCTCTCCCTCCCTCTATCTATCTATCTGGGTATGAGTGTTTGTGTCAGTCAGCGGGGAGGCTTGTGTGTGACGGTGGTGGCAATGTGATATATCAGCGACAGCAGTGTGTATGTGTGTGTGTGTGTGTGTCAGTGAGGCGGTCTTGTTGTTCAACTCTTCAATATAACATTTCTTTTCATCCCCTCTCTCTCTCTCTCTCTGTGGGTGTGTATGTGTGTGTGTGTGTGTGGCGTTTGAATATGCTTTATGTTCGTGTGTGTTAAGTTTTGTTGTTTGTGTTTGTGTGTCTGTTGTGTTGTGTTCCTTCTCAGTTTGAGTCTATGTCCTTGTATGTCTGTTGTGTTGTATGTGTAATATGTATATGTGTGGGTGTGGGTGTATTCTTATGTTTGTGCGTAGGTTAATGTGAATGTGTGTTTGTGCGTCTGTGTGCTTGTCTGTTTGTGTATGTGTGTGTGTGATTGTATTCGCGTGTGTGCATGTGTATGACTCTTGTGCTTGAGTGTGTACATGTGTGTGAGCGCTTTTGAGACCCTCGGGTGAAAAGCGCTATATAAATGTCTTAATTTAATGTGGGTATGTGTGTGCGTGTGTCAGTGTGTGTCAGTGTGTGTGTGTAGTTTGAAGTTCTAGGTTATACGGACATCAAGGTTGTTTTGTGAAAACTGCTGCAGCAACTGTATGTCTGTCTGTATGTCTGTCTGCACAAATGTATGTGTGTTTGTTGTTAGTGTTAGTGATGATGTGTGGGTGTTACACGCCTGTTGGCCACGTGTTGGCGCGGTGTTGGTGGTTTTAGGCTGTTGTGTGTGACATGTATTTGTGATATCAATATACATTTCATATGTGTATCTTATCTCCATGTGTGTGTGTGTGTGTGTGTGTGTGTGTGTGTGTGTGTGTGTGTGTGTGTGTGTGTATGACTAAAAGATAATTACAACTGGAAGCATTGAGGCAAGACCAGTGGATGCCGGCGCCATTCATCACGGTTTTCTCTGTTAATCTTGATTTAATAATGCAAAATGAGCCATACATAGACGGTCGGCTACACTTGTCATAATGTCCACTCACTGACTAGGTAGTCTGGCGTCTAGTCTAGCGCCTAGACAGTACTGTTTCTAGGTTTAGGCAGTAGTGCTTCTAGCGTCTAGGCAGTATTGCTTCTAGGTCTAGACAGTAGTGCTTCTAGGTCTAGACAGTAGTGCTTCTAGGTCTAGGCAGTAGTGCTTCTAGGTCTAGGCAGTACTGCTTCTAGGTCTAGACAGTACTGCTTCTAGGTCTAGGCAGTAGTGCTTCTAGGTCTAGGCAGTAGTGCTTCTAGGTCTAGACAGTAGTGCTTCTAGGTCTAGGCAGTAGTGCTTCTAGGTTTAGGCAGTACTGCTTCTAGGTTTAGGCAGTACTGCTTCTAGGTCTAGGCAGTACTGCTTCTAGGCCTAGGCGGTACTGCTTCTAGGTCTAGGCAGTACTGCTTCTAGGTCTAGGCAGTACTGCTTCTAGGTCTAGGCAGTACTGCTTCTAGGTTTAGGTAGTACTGCTTCTAGGTTTAGGCAGTACTGCTTCTAGGTCTAGGCAGTACTGCTTCTAGGTCTAGGCAGTAGTGCTTCTAGGTCTAGACAGTAGTGCTTCTAGGTCTAGGCAGTAGTGCTTCTAGGTCTAGACAGTAGTGCTTCTAGGTCTAGACAGTAGTGCTTCTAGGTCTAGACAGTACTGCTTCTAGGTTTAGGCAGTAGTGCTTCTAGGTCTAGACAGTACTGCTTCTAGGTTTAGGCAGTAGTGCTTCTAGGTCTAGGCAGTAGTGCTTCTAGGTTTAGGCAGTAGTGCTTCTAGGTCTAGACAGTACTGCTTCTAGGTCTAGACAGTAGTGCTTCTAGGTCTAGGCAGTAGTGCTTC